>JANHFO010001893.1:179596-192616 GCA_032468095.1 Pareas carinatus | reverse complement strand
ACACAACAATATACAATTAAAACCATTTAAAAGAATTAAACCATTTGGCCGTTATTAAATTGTTAAAAATTGAAATTTAAAACTGTTTTAAAACTCCAACCAAATCATCCAAATAAAAGCATTCCAAGAAATCAATTCCAATAAAAGTGGAACTTAGGACAACCCGAGCTGAATAAAAAGGTGGGTTTTAAGGGCACGGTGAGGTCCGGGATCTTACGTATCTCTGGGGGGAGTTCATTCCACAGGGTTGGGACTGCCACAGAGAAGGCTCTACCCCTGGGGGTCACCAGCCGACATTGTCTAGCGAACGGCACCCGGATGAGACCCTCTCTGTGGGAGCGTACTGGCCAGTGGGAGAATGCCACATTCTAGTTCATGAATATTCTGACAGATTTCAAACCCTGTGTATATAAATAATTTGTTCATTTCACTAAGTAACAGTGTAAATAAAGCATTGGAAAAATATTATAGTGGAATCCATATGCCTCAATTGTGCAGTGGTTAAAAAAAATCTAGCTCCCGTAAGTGAGGGCATGGTGGCAGAAGAAAGTGTGAAATGTTACTGATTTTTTTCTTCTTCTTGCTTCCATTTATTTAAGGCCAATATTACACAATAGCAGTTTTTAAGATGATTTATATCAAGCTTTAGGCCCATCAGCTATTTCAGACTTTGCTTTCTTTGGCTGGTCAGAATGACTGACCAGAACTGACAGAACCCAGAAGGAGGAAGTGCCTAGGAACAAGTTTTGTAAAAATAATAATAATAGTGAGGCACATCCATATGTTTACCTTAAAATATGTGCACTGCAATAAAGCTGAATTTTGTATAATGTAAAGATTTAGCAGATGGAACAATCCAGTTAGAGTCTGGTGGTGTGCACTATTAGCTATGAACTATCACAATGAAAAATAGTAAATAAAAACAGTAAATATAAATAAATCTAATATGTAAATGTGTGTGTGTGTGTGTATCTTCAAGTATGCTAAAGAGCTGATTCACTACAGAATCACAACCATTTCTGCCTGAGTAAACTATATATTACTCCTTGGGATTGGTGTGAAACAGAAATTATATCTGGCAACACTCAGGAGACAAGCCATTTCTGCTATGGGACTTGCTTATCATTTCCCCAGAGGTGAGAATGGCCCATGTTTGATAGCTTTTGAGAATAACTGAAATTGTGACTATGCCAACAGGCTTGGGGAAATAAATTGTTGAGACAACTATGGGTTGAGTATGTAACACTAAAGATGCTCTCTTCTAGTCCTTTTTAAATCAGATTGATGTTTTTTTATGGAATGTTTAAAATGTCCATTTTATTGTTTATTTTCATTGTACATCACCAGGAATCATGCTATGTGAGATGTATGGCTATATATAAGTGAGGAATAAATAAGCAAACTTTGGGGAGAAGAAATATCTGAGAGAGGAAAGAAATTTCATATTACATTGCATTTGTATTTCTTTAAATAACCTGGGAAGTTTTGATTAGAAAAAATGTTGATCCACCTATAAGAAGCAGAGAGAAAAATACATAGAACCAACAACACTGACCTTTATTTTAATTGATGGTTCACATCTTCCTGTGGTTTACAGTCTTGGCAGGTCTTGGCACTACTATCACTACATATATATCTGTAAAATATTAAGAAGTGGTTTTTAAATGTGGTTCCCAAGTTTGAAAAGGTTAAAACTACAGGTCTACAAATAACCGAAAGAGAATGATCAGCATAGAGGAAGAGTGTATATTTTCAAAAATATCCTCAAAGCTAATTTTTAGGTTAATTATTTTTAAAATGTCTCTTTTTTGTTGAGGTTTCTATAAACCCATAAGTAGTTTCATAAATGCATCAGATGACAGAAGGCAACATACATTGGCAACATCCACAGGAAACCTTTCTAGTTCACAGTTTTGATGCCAAGATCACTTAATTTCTAAAAATGTCCAGCATTTCACACATATCATCTTCCTAACAAGTGTTAACCGACTATCTTCAATTTATGTTGAAAATAAATAGAAAGGTATTATAAAAACATAAATGTAAATGTAAGATGTAAGCATCGTGAGACTAAATAAGGAAAATACTGAATTAGTTGGTTTTATATGTCACACCTAACCATGGCTTGTTTTATTTAATTTTTTTATAAATTGGATTCACATTATTTACTAATCTGTAATCAAATAAACATTATGGCTATGAGAGCCCATCTCCTGTTTTATGATACATAAAATAGAAACCCACAACATTTCAACTCCTGTAAATCTACTTCACTTACCAACTCAGTATTATTTTGTCCTGTTTTTAGATTACTTTCAATCAATATGCACAATATTTTGTGTGATGCTTCACCTTATTAAATGATTTATTGAGTAAATTATGTTTTGGAGTACATAAAAATGCAGAGCAGCAGAAAGCAAAAATATGAATTCATGTGGGACTGAAAAGTGATCAGTCTCTTGAATTTTTGAGCACTATGCTTTCAAGATAGTTATGACAAAACTACAGTTATTAATCCATATTATTATACTATTTTTGGCTTACAAAAACTATTTGTTTTCTTCATTCATATTGCATTATATCATACACTTACTACTAATTGCTACTAATAATCTCAAGCAGAAAGAAAATATGTTGGCAAGATAATATGAGATAGTATGTGTTGGTTGTGTTTTCAGAATTTTTAGTCAATAATCTTAGTGGTTTTGGAATTTGGAGAATTAAGTTCTACATATGGGGGTCGCTCAAGTTGAGATTAAAAATGCTTTCAATAAATATGAATAATTTGGCCTTAATTTCCAGGAAGTAGTTTTGCCACTCCTTTTTTCAATTTGATATTGCAACCTCTGTTTTGTCAGTTTATTTATTTTGTTCAGCAGAATTGTGTCTTCCTGACTATAATATAATATTCTCTGTGCTATAACAGTTTACTCCAAAACGAAGTGGTATCACTTATTTTTATGAAGAAAGTCAAGTGTTATCTATAGTAGGGTAGTGTTAGTTTTTGATTACAGCTTGTTGATTGCAATTAATTAATTTGATTGTCTTTGCAATCTAATTATCCCTAACAATGTATTTTGCATCATATAAAACTGAATAGTCAAAAAATAGTCTGTTGTTACCGACTTCTTTTTATTTTGTACAAGTGTCTGTCTTTGTGTTGTATTTTTTAAGTTATTGGTAGTAGGCGCATTGTTTTTAATTTGGAATAACACTATAACTGTAATCTCTTGAATTCAGCAAATAAGAAATCAGTTTGTTATTCAAGAAAACTAAGTATGGGGGAGGTTATGTGGAAAGCAAGAAAGGTTAAAACAATAAGGGGTGAATGTAATCAAAAGAATATCCTCTTAGAGAACAAGGGTAAGAAGAAAATAGCTATAAAGGAAATCAGAAATGCACCTGAAGAAACAAATGCAAGCTGGTTGTATAAACATTAGCTTAGACCTGAAGGGAAGCAGAAGAAAAATTACAAAACTCTATGCCATCAGATAAAGTCAAAATGTACCAATTACTATTGCAAACAAGAAAAATTATTACACACAAAATCCACCCGCGCCTTCTATAATTTTGTAAACACTAAACTTAAAGACTTGAAAACCATACCACCAATAGAAGAATCAAACAGACTGTAATGATGAAACCATCAAAGCTAATATTCTTCCATAATAACTAAATTAGCTGGCCTATCTGACATATACTCAGATATACTTGTTCCGCCTATACCACATTATTTAAAAAAGAATCCAAAGGTGGAATATATAAAGGAAAGCCTTTAGCCTTTCGACCTGTCATTTTAGTCTGGCATACATAGGAAATGCACTTTGCACTGCAAATTGCAAAACAATAATTTGTACAAGGTAAATAACAATCCTCTATAAGAAATAATGGATATCTTATTTTTTACTTACAGGTGTCTAAATACATGCTTGAGTTCAAATGTTTTCCTGGATAGGAAGAAATTCCAAATCTTTTCATATAATTCTGTGAAAACAAAATGACAATGCAAAATGCTTTTAGTAAAGCAAACTTCAAGTAACTTTTAGCATTTGAAACTGTGCCACAAGGATATTATACCAAAGTATTGAGCTTCCCTTTTTATTTGGAGCCTTTCATATTTTGGAATGTCATTGGCATATCCTCAACCTCTGTGTACTAATAAAGCCAGTTGGAAGTTCAAGAGTGTTTCAAGCAGCATCACAAAATGACTGCTATGAAGGTCTAATCTGTCATAAAACTGGAGGGCGGGATAGAGAATTAGGCTTTAAATATCATTAGCAAAGAGGTAAAGTGGTAAGACTAAAGGAGAATTGACTTTCCAAGTCTTTCAATGGGGGGGGGAGAGAGAGACAGAGACAGAGAGAGAGAGAGAGACCTAAAATATGCTCAGGATCTGAGACCCCAGGAAACTAATTTAGAGATAAGTGAAAGAATGGCCAGGATTTTTAAAAGGTCTAGAAAGACTTTTTCTAACTATTGTGAAAACAAATATTCTCTGGTTTGGTTCAAAATCAATTTTGTTTTGTTTTGAGATTCCCTGTGTAGACAGAAACAACTGTCTATCTAGGGAGAAAGGTTAGTAATGTGCCAGTGTATTTCTTATGCAGCTAGGCAAGGGATAATACTGATGACAAAAAATGCAGAGCTGAACTGAGGACAAGTGAAAACTACAAAGAAGTTGATGGTGGACTGTAGCTTGCCTAATGTTAGGGCTACCTATCTCAGCCCTAAAACAGCTATATAAACCAAGCTATAGATTGAAATAGACTGACTTTCAAGCCATCTCATTTTAAGCATGGGTGATTAGAGATGTGCAGGTGCATACCTTCTTCAAAAACCTCAGGAGTTGCTCCCTCCCACTTATATGACTTATCCAGAAGACTCTAATTTAATGAAAGAGAGAACTATACTGCTAAATCATCACATTTGGGAAACTGAAATGTATTTACATTAGCGATGATTAAACCTATATGTTTCCCCCCCACAAATATTTCCTATTTACTTAGCAATGTTAGAGATACAGTGATTAATCATTTGCAACACCTGCTGTGCCTGTTTTGAGACGTCATGATTCAAGGATATCATCTCCAGAGGCTTCAACCATTTTATTTCTTGCTGTGCTTCATGATCTTTGCATTCTATGAATAGAATGGAAGCTTTTATCTATCTATATCTATATTGTATACACTGTATGAAACTATTTTATTCTTCCCCTCTCACCACCATTGTGTACTGCAATGTAATGTTGAAAGAAAAATTGCTACAAAGTAAATACAAAACTCTAACTGGTAAAAGTCAGCAGAAATTCTGGAATTCTCAGCTTGACGTGGATTGGGTTATTTGCTTGGTTTGAACCTGGCACAGTTCATTATGGATAGATGAGAATCTTGATCATATGCTGGAATGATGCCATAAAAAAACAGATTTGCCATCTGTCAGAGTAAGAGTGGAAATTCTCTCTTATATCCCCAACAGTTCAAATACGTTGCCTCCTCTTCCTGTCATGCTTCAATAGCCTCTTTGCAGTATGTTTCATAACCTTGGAACTGCTTGTTTATGCAATTAACTCATTTGTCCTAAGAACTGCTGCCTATTTACTTGACACTCACAGGTTCCTCTAGATCAGCTTTATCCTGGTTACATCATAGACAACTCAATGCATTTTTAAGCATTTCCATTGCTTTCTTCCAGAATGCCTTGGACCTCTGTATCTAGAATACAGCTCCGGCAGACTATGTCAAAGATGTCCATTGGGTTGAAAAAATAAAGTTGGTGGAACAATGACATGATTGAAGCTTCATCTCTTTGTAATGAAACAGAAACAGGATTTCAATTATGTGGTGACACCC
This sequence comes from Pareas carinatus, assembly GCA_032468095.1. Taxonomy (NCBI): domain Eukaryota; kingdom Metazoa; phylum Chordata; class Lepidosauria; order Squamata; family Pareidae; genus Pareas; species Pareas carinatus. Next base: position 186,767 of record JANHFO010001893.1, on the reverse strand, counting down.
ACCATTTTTACATTTTTTTCTCTCATAGGTATTATTTATGAGGTTTTGTTTTATTTTGTTTAGCTAGCCAAGGTTTAGCTAGCCACATTATTGTAGAAAGTCCAATAAAATTGAGATTTATCAATTGATCTCTCAATACTTCTTCTCATTATTTTGGACAAACCGAAATATATTTTCTAATTAGTACTTCTAGTATCCCGGATAATTCCATTGTCATATTTTGAGATTGTTTATAATTTCAGATAATCTTCGGTTTCACACAATGTACTTATTTTCTTTCTTTCTACTTTCTTTTCTCTTCTGGCATATCAATACTGATTGTCCTCATAGAGAAGGACCAGTAAGAATAATGGGATATATTTGTGCTATTGTCACATTGTGTTTGTAGACATTTGCATTAATCTGTTTATTTTATATTTGCTTCCAAGAAGAAGAACATATAAAGGCATACAAAATATTTAAAATAATTTCCATTCAATCGTAAAACAATTTAAAAATTAAAATAAGTCAAGTTTCATCTGATTAGGCTCTGTTCTACCTGTGAATATTCTAGAACCATTTAATTCAGCTTGTAAAGCAGTGTGGTGACCTAGAGGTGAAAGCACTTGCCTTCCATTCAGAAGGTTGAGAGTTTAATCTTAGGCAGCGACAAATGTTTCTCAGGGTGCAAAGAGAAAATACCTGTATGAACTCTACATAGGCATCAGCAAGGACATCTGGCCAGTAAACACTCAGCTCCGTTCAGTCTTTTCAACTCCATCCTGATAAATGGGATTACAGGATGGTAAAAAGAAAAAAAATGATTCAATTTGCAGAATTTCACAAGATTTTAGAATGATCTAGCAAGTGTATTATAATTTTTTATGCATATGTGTAAGTTATATGGTAATATCTCCTGCCAGAATGTCAGTCCCACATATATGCAATTTTAATACTTTTAAATATTTGTGGTATGTTGTAGTATTTTGAACTCGAATCAAAAGAAACAGGATAGAATCTAAGAAAGTGGTTGAGTAGTGGAATTTTGAAGAGAGATTTCCGTAACTTTCATGTGTGAAAGTAATACTCCTACTTTGCAATCGTCCTACTTTCTAAGTTGCAATAGACAAAATCAGCACAGCCATACCAAGTTCTATTAGTAGAATCTATTGACAGCTCCAAACTGTATCATGTAGGGCATGAACTGTGTTAAACAATATACAGTAGCCTATCGACTAATAGACAATAAAATACAAGTCTGCAGATACATTCTAAAGGTTCAAATAATCTCTGTGTTAACTGTACTGGATCAGAATAAAAGGGATCAAATAGAATGTCTTGAAAAATACTCAGTATTCACTTCTATTTACTACAGATAACACAAGTCATACAGAATAATCACAATGCTAATTTATATAGTTAAGGTATTTGGCGTTTGTTAAGTTTTGTCATGTCTCTGGTAAGTGCTCTGTCTATTGCAGAAGGAACATTATATTTGAATTTTAGGTTGAATTTTGCTAATTTTCAAAAAATATATTGCTCAATGAATGCTGCTTTGTATTCCTATACATGTTTCTATTCCTATGAATGTTGTTTTAAAGTAGTATTTGTTCCCTAAGTTGTACTTCATCCATCTTTCTTAAACACATATAATTTAAATAATTTAAATTGACCTTAAAAGTATTCAATTTAACACTATCAATAAGGGAAGATTTTTTAACAACTCATATAATTAACCTATTGTTTAAAAATACTTCCATGCAGATTAATAAATACAAATCTAAAACTGAGTGATAGCAATATCTCCGCTTGTGTGTATAACTGCATTTTAAAGTTTTTTTTTTCTAGAAGGAACACTTTTTTATATCCCATGCTAAGTTCTTCAAAGACCTTCCTATTAACTGCATGCTCATGAAATATGCTCATGAAATATGCAGATAAGGAAATTGAAAACAAACATGATTAATTTTGCAAATCCTACTTACTACATTCAAGACATATATTGTATTTGCTGGGTCTCTTAGGATACTTTCTTTTATCTGTACTCTGAACAGAAAGTTGGAATATAAATATAAACTGAAATAATCACCATTGCCATCAAATTTATTAGCAGTATTTCCACTTGAATGAGTTAGGATTCACATACATTTAGATCACAGTTAGAACACTGCTTCAGATCACTGTAATTTAAATACAGCACACAGCTATTGTTTTTTCCATCATGTTAAAAATATTATACCTCCTTAAAGAAATATCCATTGATGAAACATGGGAAAGGAAAAAGGAAAGAAAGAAATGTTATATTTGTGGTCAGCTCTCAGTTAACATGCACAATTATAAGAAGGGCTGCTAAGCATTTAGCAATGAAGTTCAATAGGAGAAAGAAACAAGGAATACAGTGGAATGACTAGAGAATGATGTGTGTTCTGAGGAATCTTCTGAATATTTGCTGATTGCAAGGGATGTGTCTTGAGAATTGCTGATTACCTTTTGTGGGTGATTAAGTGATTGCTTTCTGCTGAGCAGGCAGAGGCTGCTACAGAGATAATAGAAGAAATATAAAGCAGCTAGTTTCCTTGAAACAAGTTCCCTGAGTGATGAAAGAGAGCTTATAGGACTCTGGCAGATTAGTTTAAGGGACTCCCTAACATCTCTCTTCCTGAATAGTGAGTACTGGCAGAACTAAGAAGAAAAAAAGACATCTGCTATTGGTGCCTAAGAAACAGAAAATGATATGGTCAAAGTCATTGCCTGAATATTTGTGGAATGTTAATGTTCTTTCCAGAAAACAATCTGATATATATGTACCAGTAAGTACATGCTTGTCAACAGTATTCGTTGACAAGCTATTTTTTTTCCAAAAAAGTATGAGGATTGGAGCATTAAGTGCCCTCCCCTTCAGCTCATAAAGGAGTTGAACATTTATTAACTCAAACAATCCAGTACAAAATCAGCTGACTATTGGAAAAGTTGCCACCACTCCCCTAACATATCATATGTTGTGGCAGTCCTTGTACTTTCTGCATAATCTGTCCAATCAATTTTTCATTCTTTTTTGGTATCATTTTATGGATTTGTGTAGGGAAGATGCAGCCACAAGATATGCACTATTAAAGAGTCAACAAGAAAGTCGCTTTTGTTTGTGTATGTGTGTGAAAGAAATTTTTTTTCCAAGGCAGGGCCACTGTGTAGATGGGTTGGTCAGTATTTCTTTTGAAATTTGAATAAAGCAGTTACTTCACAGTTAACTCACTGTTATATAATACGTATAGACACCAGGAACCAGATAACAGAGAGCAATCTCAAAGGAGATCTGCCAATCCAATTTTGTTCATGCTTTTGTGTAATGTTTGAACCAGGGGTGTGCAGATAAAATTAAACTTCCAGATAATATCCTGAAGTGAATATGGAGAAATATCAGAACGTTGTATTCATGGGGATGACCAAGATAGGATAGGCCAGCTTTATTAATTGGGAAGGAAAGCCCAAGCCCATTTCATATGCAGGAAAGATCTTCATAGTCAATGAAATGTAATCTTTAGAAAAGTATGTCCATTTTGCAAGGCATGAATGGAGAAGGGCTAAGAAATGAAATCCCTACAGTAAACCTTCAACTATCAAATTTTCTCCAGGTAATTTTGTAGGCAATAAACTTAGAGGATTCCCAAGGAAGTATAGCAAGGGAAAAACTAAAGTGAACACTTGCTACATGAGAATTTGTGCAATAACCTGACTTACTCTGCATCTGTAATTCATTAAATTGTTCAACCAGTTAAATATAGAAGCATTCATAGCAAGTAATTAGTTGGAAATTAGTTACCTTCACTGAGATGCGAGGGGGGGCAGTGTTTGATGGCTGAATGGTTAAAGATACTGAGTGCTCGGGTTTGAGGCCAAATGTTGGGTGACAGGGTGATTTTTCATTTCTGCCAACCTAGTAGTTCAAAAGCATGCAAATGTGAGTAGATAAATAGGCATCACTTTCATGAGAATGTATCAGCATTCGGTGTGCCTTGGTATATAGCCATGCTGGCCACATGACCACAGAAAGTATATTTAGATAATGCTGGCTTCCTTGACTAAGAAATAGAGCACCACCCCCTAGAGCCAGACACAACTAGACAAGTAAAACCTATACTTTTAATGAGATATTAAGCTTAATAGGAATTGAGTATCTCATACTGAATACATATGTATAGTATGTTATTCTATTCTGTTCTGTTATTTGGCATTTCTGTATTAAGGTACCAAATTGAATTGCTTGGTTTCTTATTGTCTACAATATAGTGTGAATGAAAAGTAATAAATAAATGGAACAGTACATTATTCATTGTTTCATTTTGAATTTTCATTTTATGCTTCTGGAATAGTTACATAGACATATTCTTTGATATTACATTAATCCCATTTATTCCATTTGCAGTCAGTGTACTCTACTGTTTTTTTCTTTCTTTTTCCTTTGTCTTCTGATATTACTGAAGACCCATTAACCTATAAAATTTAAAAAGACACAGTTTATTAAAAACGTTTTCAAAGATTAACAGTGTTCAGCCAAAGCATTCTCTTGCCATATAAAGACTTTGGCAGTACAGTATGTTTAAGTGGCTTTTCATTACATGCAAGTATAAGTCTCAAGAGCACAGGCAATTTGGAACTTAAAACTGGAAATTCTTGCAGTGATAATTGCACTTAGAGAAAATGGATGGAGAGGATATGTTTTGGTCATTGGATTATTCACACTTCCCTACCACATAATTATAAAACTGTTGCATATTGAAGATTAATTTTGCTACACATTATGAAAGATTTGGGCAAATTGATTTACTTCCTAAAATGTTAGCATTAATTTAATGTGTATTCTTATATGGATGAAAGTACATGTAAATCATACTCATGATCATATCAGTATAAGACTTACTCCAAATTAAACATTTGCATTCGTATAGATTTTTAGAAATATTCCCATCAGTATGCATTGGAAAAGTAAACAGTTTGTCCATTTTATAGTCTTTTAAGGCAGTTGGACAATTTAAACTGAAGAAAACTGATGATAAAATACATAAATGATTCTAGTTAACACTCAAAAAAGTGGCTAATGCTAAGAAAATGAACTGGGAACTGTGTCAGGGATAATGCTTAACACAAAAGCAACAGGACCTGAAAATTAAAAAAATACTGGTCTGATGAATGCTAGCTAGCATTTCAGTAATTATGAATGCTAAATAGGATTCATTATCAATGACCAAAATCTCTGCCTCTGGAGACCTCATATACCCATCTGCATTCTTACCTCTTTCCCAAAGTTAAGACATGAATTGAAAGGTTTGGTATCACCAAAATAGCTCATATGAACTCTCGATGATCAGAAGCTAAGTGGAAATTTATAACTCCATTGTCATTGCCCTCTAGTTATGATAAAAGCCATAAATCTAATTTGGATATTGTTTCTAATATTTGTAAGTTGTTTCTGCATCTGCATGCAATGACATTACATTTTTTGGATAGTTCATGTGCTAGTAAAGAAGGTTCAGCTGCCTTAAAATCAGCTACTAGCTGGATGATAGATTGTGGATAGATGAGTGGACAGACAGACAGATCTGTCTATGTCTCCTATCATATGTTCTGAGCAGCTTTTATGAATCTGGAATATACAGTATACTGTAAATAACAATAGTAATAGTACTTATATAACTCTCTACAGTGTTTTATAGCACTCTCTGAATGGGTTACAGAGTCAGCATATTGCGCCCAATAATCTGGGTTCTCATTTTACCGACCCTGGAAGGATGGAAAGCTGAGTCAACCTTGAGCCGGTCAGAATCGAACACTTGGCAGTGGGCAAAATTAGCTTGCAGTATTGCATTGTAACCACTGTGCGCCTCCTGTATTATAAAATAATACAAATAATTAAACTGAACTATCTTTAATATATGGCATATAAATTATTAAACCTATATTATAAGGCATATATTATTCATGAGTCCAATAGAAATAAGATCACATTACATTTATCTTGGTCTCAGAGGATAGTCATACAAATATGCAAGATATTTGTATACCAAAGTAGAGGCTTGGCCTGCTGCTGCCTTAGGAATCGGAATGACTGTGGTGGGAATGTAAGCTAAGAAAATAAATGAAACAAATGGAAATGTCTGAATTGTATTTGTGTAATCAAAAAGGATAAAGTGTATAATACTTCATATAGTGTCTTGGTATTGTCCTTCACAATAAGTTGCCTTCCTCTCATATTTTTAAGGTATCTGGATATCTTTATCTGACCTTTAGTTAAGAGATTATCACTGGAAGCTAAGAAAAGCAGATGTACAAAGCAATCACATATCTAGTGAGCACAGCTTGTAATCCAAGGTTAGATAGGTATCCTGAAGTTGGATTCCAGGTAGCTGTGTACAGTACAATAATCTGTAGTGTGTCCAAAGACAATCAAGTAATTTCTTTGATCCCACCATCCACCTGATCTGTTTTCATTCACTGCTAGTTCTTTAACTCTTCCAAACCTTCTTGTTTTCTTTCCAGTTGTATTACATGCCCAAAGTAAGTTTGAATCATTCTCTATTTGATCCAAGATTGATTGGTTAATTCTTTTTCAGCTTAGTAGCAATCCACAAATCCATAATTCGTTTTTTTTACTTTTCAAATGTGAAATAATATCAAGATTTCATAAATGCTTATCACTCTTCTCAGAACACATTCAAGTCACACAGTTAAACAGATTGGCAGAAAGTAAAATTTATACACAAATACATAAAATAATATTTTATTATTGGTGTCGTATTTGACCCTCAAAAGACAAAATCTAGGAGTTCAATAATATAAACTATCATGAAATAGTAAAGTAGAAACATTAAAAAACAAAAAAGTACATTTGATACTTATAGTTCAAAGTATCAAATGTTCTGTTTTTGTTTTAATGTTTCTATATTACTATTTCATGATAGTTTTACCATATAACCCAAACCTCAAGGCATTGCCCAGAGAACATTGTTAGCCAAAATATTTCAACTAAAAATATGATAAAATATAATAAACACAATATCATAAACAATACATTTAGTTTCTTAATATTTGATAGAAGAAAATGTAACTGTCTTTAACCGTATTTATTGGATACTGTTTTACCGCTCCCCTTTTAAAAATCAGGCCTATTTAATCATTTTATGTATTTTTAAGGTTA
>JANHFO010001893.1:102462-113237 GCA_032468095.1 Pareas carinatus | reverse complement strand
GTAAATGTTTTTATATGGCTGTACACCGCCCTGAGTCCCTTCGGGGAGAAGGGTGGTATAAAAATTTAATAAATAAATAAATATTTCAAATTGACATATTCCAATGTGAGAATAATTGCAATAAATGATCATGAAAAACTGGAGGATGTGACAACTGATTTAAAAACAGAGATGGAAGATATGAGAGGAGACTTTAAAAAAGTGATTATGAGCATTGCAAAGTATACTGAGTGCAGTTGGATGTAATATTTATTATATGTTTCTATTAACTAAGTTAGCTTGCTGTTGTCATACATTGCTTGGAAAAGATTAAACAAAGCAGCTTGCTTCGTCAGTTTCTGACTGATTTCTATATTGCTACTGCTGCTTTTTCAGTATACTAAACCTCTTGTGGAATGGCATAATTTTTATCATATCAGCTGATCACTTACTGGGGAACTAAAGCAGAAGCAGGCAAGAAATATTATTAATGCTACACTTAGCATGTCTATAATGAATATCACTTGATGGAAGTGGCTGTGTGAATGAAAATAAAATAAACATTATAGTCATGACCAAAATGGATAATAGTCACATGCAAAAGGGACAAGGGCTCTTCACACAACATTCACCACCATCTTGATGTTTATGACTGCAGCTGCCCCTATACTATAAGTCATCTCCTTAAATCTTTAATCCTTTCCGAACATGAAAAACAGTAGAATAAGAAAAAAAGTCTGACTCAAAGGCAAGCTTGTAGAATTAATTTTTTATTTTCTATGAAGACTATAGAGAAATCAGATATCTGATTTTCCAAAAAATGAAGGGAGATAGGAAGGCCCATCATGTTCTTCAAACTTCATGCCTATTACTGTATTTAGAAGCCTCCAGCAAAGTATGATACAATGCACAGTCATCTGGAAGAGGGGATTTTAAAAAGCTACAAGTACTGTGACTTCTCCTATAGAAGAAGGAAAGGCAGAACATGGGGGAAGAGTCAAGAGAGGAATCAGCCTGGAGTCTGCATTCATGCCCAGCCCCTCCCCTTAAATTCCATTAACTCTTATCCAACACCGATTTAGTGCTGACTCTTAATTGACTAGATTCTTATGTATAGGCATAAACAATAAATCGCCTTAACCGGAACTGAATGTGTGATCCTGATTCTTCATGCCTGACATTACCTTCTCTTTTTGTATTGCATTAATAACAGATTCATGTTCAAAGGAGTGATCAGAGGGATAGTACTGATACAAAACCAGCATTACTCTTCAATTTTTTTGCCTTGCACCAAAAGTGTTTTATTGATATCTGAGGTTGAAATATGTCTCTTCACCAGTATCTGATGCTATTATTATCACCAATCAACTTTAATCAACTTTCTACTACTTATCTTCCATAAACTGGCATCTACATCTAGTCAAGTCAGCAAATATATCTGAAGACAATATTAAATTTCCCTTTTTCATACAGAGAAAACAAGAGCAAGTAGTTGTGAAAAATCAGAGCAGTACTAAAAGGGTAGATGAGCAAATGCATGCATGACCCAAACTATAGCACAGACATGTGATTAATTTAGGATTATCTTCAAAAATAATTCATAGAAAGTGTATTGGGATGAGCAATAAGAAAGATTTGAGATTATGTTTCCAGTCAAAAGATGGGCAATAGCAGATCAGAGCATCTTCATATTCCTGAACTCATTCAGAATTGTTGAATGGTTGATTTACAATTTAGAACTAATAAACTATATCTGTAAGTGTTATTTATGCTTACCTTGCAGAAGAAAAGTATTATCAGTGGCACTTGATTCTTTTTGTTATTGTTTATTTGTTTAATTTGTTTGCCACCTATCTCACCACAAAGGGAACTCTGGGCAGCTTATAACATTAAAATGAAACCTTAGATAGATAGATGAGTGGGGAGGGGAAAGAGAAAGATCTATCATCTATTTATCCATCTCTCTATCTATATAATCCCATTAAAATTGCAATAAAATACAGGTTGAAACTAAATGGGGAGGAAGAGAATGGAATATAGGAAGGAAATGGAATATACGGGTGGGAGAGGAAACTGCTATTAGTCAATCAACCATGTCCAGTGTGATATTTCCTCCATTGGGACCCCAGACTCACTGGCAGAACCAGGACTTCAGGCTCTTACAGAAGGTCAGGAGGGTGGGAGCAAATCTTATTTGAGGGGGCAAGATGTTCCAAAGGCTTTGGACCATTTCACAGAAACATGTCGCTCACAAATATTGAGGGCAATGTTTCCAACAAAGCATTTTTAAACAGCATCTTTTTATCTCTAATATGATATATAAAGATCCATAGCCTCTATTTCAATGCCTACCTCAATTATTCATCTCACTTTGCATTGAGAGGCAAATAAAGTTCCCTTACAGAGGTTCCATTTCAGATCGGTATTATTGCTAATACAGTATTAAGTAAGATTTTCAGACAGAGTTAGATCAACAACCATTAGCAGATTTAGGATGATCCTGCTGAATACGTTTCCAATCAAGAAACATTTCTGCTGTCAAAGAGATCCTAACAGTATGGGATTATGAGTTTTGATGGATATTTATGTACACATTCACAAAGTGACTTTTGCTGAATAGAATCAACATTCTCATCATGAGGGAATGAATTTCTTTTTAATGTCAATGCCCCTAACTAATAAATGGATTTGAGGTTCATTGCCTCGTTGAAATGTAGCAGAAAGCATTAAAAAATGGCACATATGGGAGAATAATATTCTGGCAGCCAAGCAGTCATCCTGAGATGATACTCCAGCCTTTTATTACATCTTTCATGGAATGATCAAAGAGTGACAGAACTCATAGTTGCGCAAATTGTATTGTTTGTGAAGAGCTTCATTGGAAAGAAAATATGCACAATCAGACCAAGTAGAAAATGTCTCCATCAATCAATTACATTGAAATATTATTATTTTCAACATATTAAAGATAATAAAAATAGGCCTAAGATATTACATTTTTAATAATTTTCACAAAAAAGAAGAAATAATTCTTGCCCTCAAGCTGATCTGCTGGATAAAAGGCCTGACCAGTAGACTTTACATGGAATAGTGATGTCATAAAATTACTGTGAGATCACTTCACCTGCACAAGTTTGGGAAACGTAGTTGTCACTTGTTGATGGTACAGACTTCGAAATAAGTGTGCTAATAAGAGGTGGTCTTAGATCATAAATGGGCCATCACTTATTCACAACTGACTATCTGTTTATGATGATTCTATACATTTGGCTATTTTTTCATAAGGATATCAGCTTTTAAGTTTCATTCTTGAGAATATGGATATCCTAGATATGGGGATTGGAAACTTTTTGTTTTAACTGTCTTTGTATATAGTGATGAGAGATACACACATTTTTTTTCAGTTACCAGCATGAAATGATAGCAGCTTCATTCCAAAACGTTCCAGTGTTGTTGTTTTAAATTTCCAGGTTCATGCAGAGTCAGTGGAAGGTTCCCACCTCTTAAATATTACAACAGTTGTCCTACATTCTGCATTTGTTGAGTGTCCTTGGAGCAGATGATTGGGAAGCAAAGCAAAGAAACAAACAAGCAAGGCTTTCTGTGGAGTTTCTTCAGCCATAGGTTGTTTGAATGGGGGAAGTGAGGTAGAGACATTTCTCTATACATATCAGTAAAGAAAATAAGTACCTTTGAAAAAGAATATCTCTGGGAAGCTTTCTAAACTTCTACAGAGTTTGCCTCAAGTGAGATCAGAAGAACAGAATAACAACAAAATCAAAGAATAACAATATAACAGGATTGTAAGGAATCATGAAGGTCTTCTGGTTCAATCCATTAGTCAAACAGGAGACCCTATAACCATGTTGGCAAACCTATGTCACGGTTGCTGGAGAGGGGAGTCATGTGAGATGAATCTCTCCAGAGCCACGCATGTGCAGAAGAGAATAGGAGCACCAGTCAATGTTGTCAAGGGACTATGAACATGCACAGAAAGAGTAGCAGTGGAATCAGGCAATGACTCACCCAGGCACTCAGTGCCCAGAAGATTAGCCATCACTGTCCTATACCAGTTCAGGCAAATGTCTGTCCAATCTCTTCTTAAAAATCTGGAGCACTCACAACTTCTGAAGGCAAGCCATTCCATTGACTAATTGGTTACACTATCAAGAGGTTTTTTCTTAGTTCTAGGTTAGATCTCTCTTTGATAAGTTTCCACCCATTACTTCTTATCCTGCCTTCAGGTGCTTTGAGGAATAGGTTGATTCCCTCTTCTTTGTGGCAACCCCTGAGATATTTGAGGACTGCCAATATCATCCTCTAGTCCTTTTCTTTTTTAGAACAGATATGCCCAGTTCCTGCAACTGTTATTTATATGTTCTTCATATGATCAGAATTAGTGGGGGTGTTTTAATCTTTTTAAAGAAGAATACATTAATACAGAGGCTGGTGGGAAATGATAGTTAAAGAACCACTCTACTACACTGTTAATGTCACAGGATACAAGGAATAATCACTGACTTCAAGAATGTAAAAGTTTAAGGAATATCAAATCATGATATCTATGCCCCAGAAAAAACAGTGTTCTTGCAATCATCAGTTAGTGTTTTCAAAAAAAGAAGTCTCAAAACTATATCGGTCTGAGGGAGCAGATATCTTTCCTTTACTTCCGTTGAGGTTGCAAGGTACTTATTTATAACTTTTATGTGTGTGAAGGTAAAATATTTGCCATAGGAATATTTTGAAGGGACAGTCTTTTAAAACTGCTATTAGACTTAATTACATTCCTTTATTTTGCTTGAGTCAAGCAATAGCTCTGAAATGAAGCATTCTGACCAGAAAGAAAAGTCTTCTCATGGAGGAATAGATTGGGAAATAATACACACTAGAGAGCAGAAGGCAATGGGAGGGGTAGTTTAAGAAGAAAGACTCTGGCGGACTAAGATAGACTTGAACACTTTAATTGTGAGGCTGCTCCTATTTCTTATTCCTTTTTTTCTCTATTTCTTTTAATGAATAAGACGATTATTTCTTTTATTTCTTGAGAAGATTTACCTTGAGGATGCTGATTGCCATTGCTATTTTGTCCATGGATATTTGGATTAAATATATAGTCAGAACAGTATTAATCGTATTTTTAAAAAAAATTCAATTATTTGTTTACTATATTAAGCCAGTACCACTTGTTTTACAGGTTAGTGAGAGAGAAAATTCAGGTAGTCCTCAGCGTATGACCACAGCTGAGCCCAATAATGAAATATGCATTTTAGAAAGTGAAAGATAGGGCATATTTCATGCTTTCGATCATATCCTTTGGAAAATACAAATTCATGCTCAGATCTGTTTAAACTGCAAAGACGTTATTTTTGTAAACTTATATAGTTATCTGAAATACCAAGCATGATCATGCACTGCAGCACTTTTTGTTTAAATTGCCCCTATTCACTATTAATTTATGCAGTGATATACAGTAGCTGCTCAAAACCATAAAGGAGGTTCATCTTACTTTGTAGAAGTTCATATTTATAAAGAAATAGAAAGATGCTATGTTGAATAGTTATTTAAAGATAATGGAAACAAACTATAACTTTTAGAAGAAGACATATTCTCATATTGCAAGCCTTTAAAAATCTTGTAAAACTCTTTGTATGCAACCTTTAACTGGATGAAATAATGTCTTGTAGGACAACAGTTTTTGAACCAAGGTATCTCAAATGAACTGAGTTACAGAATGTGTCCAAAATCTGGGATTGACATTTCGCAAATTTGTGGCCACTTCAATGGTGCCACACCACCACCTAGATGTTCAGTAGATCAGGCTCACCCTATCTCTCTGAAAGTAGTGTAGACTGGTCTCTCTGCTCACAGGAGAGCAGTTAGACCAATCCTACCCTAGCCTTTGAAGGCCAGGTTTTGCCATCAATCACCAGACAGCAGAGAACAATGCTGTAGTTGGCAGGACGTCATGCGCATTCCCATTGTTATTTCGCTTGTGGTTATTTTGCTTCTTTGTTTAAGTAAGGAAATATCTCTGCAATGCTGACCCAATGGGTCATAGGCTGTCTAGTAGATCTTTATTGTTGGCAAGAAAGACTACAAATAATTTTCATACACTCTCTTCTGTCTTTTAAGTCAATTTCAAATAAATGATGTCCTTTACAGCAACAAGCCCACCTGATATAGTCTTTAGCTTTCGTTTTGGGTGTACAGTAATGTTGTCTAATGTGCCTACAGCATAGCATCTTCGTGCAAATCAGTATTATTTGAACTTATCTTCTTCGTTTCTTCAACCAGATGGCTGCCCTGATTTGTGCAATGGCAATGGGAGATGCACACTCGGTCAGAACAGCTGGCAGTGTGTCTGCCAGACCGGCTGGAGAGGGCCTGGATGCAATGTTGCTATGGAAACCTCCTGTGCTGATAACAAGGATAATGAGGGAGGTGAGCAAAAGTCTTCCAATTCCCAGCCTTGAAAGAACAGAGGGTTATGTGCAATTTCATCATGAGTCATTTTAGGAGAGAAAGACCTCCTCTACCACTATTGTCAAGTGTTGTTGTTACATTTCCATTGAAGCAAATGAGATGGATAAAGTAGTACTCCTGTGAACAAAATAATGTGACCTGAAAGACTTATTTTAAATATAGGGCTTGATACGTTTCTGGCAAAGCTCATATTTGGAGGCTAGAATTCTCACTAGGCATTTGTGTGGTTTACAATTTCAAGTCTCAGTGCTCCTTCAGATATACCCTCTATGTGACTTACACTTGTAAAAATACCAGCATACATTGTAGATTATTCAAGCAGAGTCACAGATGATTAAGCAGGAAACTTTCCATGGTATTGTTAACTGCCAACTATGGGCAAATACAAGAGAATTCTGGACAAAAGTAATACTTGTATTTCATCAACTTCAATTCACAAAGCAGACAGTGTTAAATGGAACAGAATGGTGGAATTCATTTTACTGGCTATGATATAACAGTTTATTCTTTTTTTTAAAAAAAATAGCATGTTCATTAGTAAAATAGAGTTTTGTCTCAGTATTGATATATATTGTTCTGAAGATCATTTACGATGGAAGAAATTTAGCCAGTGCCCATTGAAAATGATTTTAGTATAAAGTATACCCTTGACTTCAAATACAGTCGCAAATTTTTATGTATTACATTTTTTCAATCTATATTTGTGTGTTTTGCCCTTCCCCATGCGTTTTTATTCATCATGCACAATCAGCTCAATATATCTCCAGATATATTGAATAATATTTGAAGAACTAATTTTTATTAATAGCTTAACATTCAACCAACAACCTTGATTGTGCTTAAAGGAAAGGAAACTGTCTTTTAATAAATCTTTTGTTTATTTAGATGCATTAGAACTTATTTTTCGGTTAGGTCTTCTTTTGAGGAAAATAGGGTACTAAATGCATCCATTTAGCTGATGATCTTATTTCTGGGGTAGGTCTATGGGGCTTATTTCTGGGGTAGGTCTTATTTTGGGGGAAATAGATTATATATTCCCAGGCATGAAACTCATTGCAACTCCCCCCAAAAAGCAACCAGAACCTATATCAGACAGCAACAAATTAGAAAAATGCTGGAGGCAATCACTTTAATGATAATGGTAAAGTATCATTTCATTCTTGTGTAAGGAAAGAAAATTATAAATGACTTCTATATTTTACCAAGAAAATGGCATGGATAGATAATATCAAGTAATGAAAGCATTCTGAAGAAAGTCTATATTAGTTGGTAAAAGTTGACACAGAGTTGATGGCACATGATCAATCACTGTAAAAACAGGGGAAAAAATGAGGCAAACAAGTGAAGCTGGCACTTGAGCAAAAAAAATATCTTTAAAATACTGTATGATTCTGAACATTTTTTCAAAAACAACTGTATTTTGGCTTTTTTATAAATGTCATCATTGATGGTGTTAGAAATGTCCCAAAATTTATTATTTAATTTATTCATTATTTAAATTTATATACGGCCCTTCTCCTAAAGGACTCATAATATGGAGAGCAAGATTGATTTTATTCTCAAATACTGAGAAATTTATTTGTATAGTAGGAATCCCTTTAGTTCCTTGATTTTTTTTTAATATTGTGGATATATCCTAGGAATAGGTACTATAGGTACAGAAAATCTATAAGCAAATGACAGAGATATGAGATACAGAAAGCATTGAGAATGTTTTTTTTCTGATTTGTCATAAGCAGAATGAAATCTCATGCACACTTCCATTTAAGGTTGATAGACATATACAAATACAGTAACTTGTTTAAAAAGAGAAAGAAAACCCCTTTTGAAGTCTTTTAGAAAATATGAGGAATTTCTGTTAAAATCACCAACCAAATACCAGTCACGAAAAGGAACAATTCTGGTAGGGTACAAATTAAGAAATTACAAGAAAACTCCATGTTGTGTTTTCAGTTGCTACTTTGCAATTTTTGTACTTATTTTGCTCATTTTCAGTTATAGCCACAAATTTGTTTGAGCTACTTTAGTGTAACAGTTAGTGTGAAAGGAGTCAATTATTGCATATGTATATTTAAAAAGTACAGGTCCTTTTTATAATACATTGATAAAAGTATTCATGGGATGGGATGGAATGGGATAGAGTAGGGTAGGGTGCCGTAGGGTACGGTAGGCCTAAAAGATAATAGAGTCACACAGGAAACTTGTAAATCACAAATTTTTTTTAAGCTGCAATTCTTTTTCATATGCAAAATATTTTTCCTTCCTTTTGAAGCAGTTCTTTCTTTCTAAATTTAATAACATTGTTTCAGAAATGGAGTTCAAAGAAATCTTCCAACTTCCAATAGCAGAATTTTTACTTCTCCATTAGTCTTAACTTTCTGTGACACCCCATCAGTGTTGAATTAAAGTTTTTACATCCCAACATTCAATCTTGAAAGTTCTCCTTGTTTCTTGCTCCAGGCAACTGCTGTCTTTCTCTGAGTTAAAAACATTTTAAATACAGTAGGATATCCTTGACCACAAATTCTCCATAATTGTATGGCTGTTTGCAATTATGTGTTGTGAAAACATATTACATATTACATATTTAACATGTTACATATTTTAAGAGAAAGCATTTTTGAAACGTAAAGAATTGTTTGCTAGGTTTTTCTTCTTGCCTTAAAACATACTGATTTCTCTATTTGTGGTCCATTATGTTTCTATGGTCAACCACTATAGTCTTACAGGAAGAAACACGCTAAGAAAGTTTGAAGAAAAACAACAAACAAGATGAAACACTTTAGATATAAATGCTAGGACTAAATTAATGTGGAAGTTGATTAATTTTAAAAGCATTTATTCACATTCTATCATAGTATGTTTGGAATTATGATCTCCCCATTTGTGTCAGAGGCACCAATGTAAGGCACTTCCAGGTTGAAAGGATTAGTCAGCGACACACCATTGCCTGTGGGATGCCCATGGGGGGCTCCTTTCATGCTCCCAGTAGCTGAAGCAAATGACAGGATTTCATCCCACCATGTAGCAGTACTGGACTTGCTAACCTCAACCTAGCATCCTAACCACGTGACCCACTGCGCTCCATGGAATTATGATATATCTGTATGATAATCATAGGCAAAAAGCCAAGCCCAATACATTCCCTAATCAATTCTACAGTGTCTATTTATTTTTTGCTTAAAAACAAAATACCAATCTATAAAATTCCTGAATGATCAGGAAGGAAATTCTTCATTGTCAAATATGTAATGTTTATTTTTCTTATCCTAGAAGACATCAGTAAGTTGTTTCATAACTTACTGATTTTTATACATATGCATGTATGAATACATACACACACACACACACACAAACATTTGCACACATGTATTTAATGGGAATGGTTCTTCTAAAATATTTTTTATTAAATAACTTTTCCAATTAAAAAATTATTTTCCAGATGCTAGCTCTTTATTAAAGCTTCCTTCAAAGGTGTAGGTGTAATTATTTTTTAAAATGTTTGAAATCCATTAATTTACTCTATGCAGAATCCTTTTAAAATTTAATCCCTTTTTAATCAAGTTATCAGTAAATAATTGTTACGTATATTTGATGAAGATTAAGGCTAGTTTTTTCATACCTATATGACAAATCTTACAATCACAGGGCAGTGATTAAAATCTATAAATTTCACAAGATGGCACATACAATTAAAACATCATAGACTTTATTCACTGAGTTAAAGTATTTTGAAACAAGATTCATAGACAAACAATAGTTTTAAAGTTATTTTTAAGTGTATACTTTTTTCTCAATTTCTGCTATTAGATGTAATGATTGAATTACTTGAAAGCCTTTGGCTTATCTACAGATGTATAGCCCTCAAACCATTACTTAGCCCTATTTTTATTTGTTATAGTTATGATCCTCCACAGCAGTAATAAGCCACATTAAAATATATATTTTACAAAATATATTTCTAATAACAGTAGGAGAAAAATAACAAAGCATTCTAACCAAACTGTTTGTCTCAAATCATTCTGCAGAACATTATTTTGTCATTTATTATTTCAGTTTATAAATCAAATTTCTATCCATGTCTAAAGTAATATATAAGTAATCAAAAATAAGGTTTGAGGAAAACAACTAAAATTATGATTAATAACTTTTGTTCTCTTGGGATTTAAGATGTACCGTATTTCTATTTCTATTTCTTTCTCTATACTATTTAAAATATTATTTATGTGCCTGTACTTTTACTGTATTATTTTCTTCCCAATGAAATCCCAAATTAATTTTAAAATCATTAAGAGAATAATGAATTTATTAAT
>JANHFO010001893.1:86298-102362 GCA_032468095.1 Pareas carinatus | reverse complement strand
ATGAGGGGGGCTTTGTTAACTACGGACCTGGCATTGCAAGCCATCAGCCGGAGGGCCTGGGTCCGGAGACCTGTACCGCCCAGAATGCAGGATGGGCCTTGGGGGTCGGCACGTGCCAACGCTTGAATACAGCGAGGGCGCGTGCCCCTAACTCGATTCGGCCCCCAGCCCCCGCTATATCTACCCTTACCCCCCACCACTGGGATCTTCAATACCTCACCCTCCTGTGACCTTCCTCCCCCGCTGACCTCCAAAGCCCTGATGTTCTGGGATAGCCTGGCCCCAGACCCCTTCTTATCTTCTGCTGTACTACTCCTCCCCCCCGCCAACCCCCTTCTGAACCTTTAAAATTTTAGTTAAAAATTTCTTTAAAAAACCCCTCAATTTACTCTTGGCCAAGGACCTTCTCTCCGGGTATTTCTTCCCGTCATCGCAGAAGGCCTTGGGCAACTTAACGGGAACACTTTGAGAGAGGGGGACATCTCTCAAGGCCCGAAGCTGCTCCGCGGTATAAATGATCATAATTTACAATTTAAAATTCTAATTCATATAATACTGGGGAAGCTAAAATATGCGTAAAAACCTTGAGGGTGAGGAAGAGACAACTGGGGAAGATTTTAAGGAGCAGTGATGTTCAAAGTCCCAGTCCACATATCTCCAGCAAAAAAGGGGGGAGGAAGGTAGGAAAAAGGTGGGGGGGGAGGCGAACCAAAGTTAATAGTGGGTTGTCAGTCATATATAGGGGAGAAGTCCAGACCCCGGATTTTGCAAGAAGCCATAAAACCAGGAGCCATAAAATGTCCATGGCTGCAGATGACATTGCAGCCCATTTGAAGACACCCCCATCGAGTGCAGATCTTGTAAACTCAGCTGGACGTCAAGTCCTCCATCCAGCCAGGCCTCGAGCGGTGTCCTCCAGGCGTCCAGGTGGCAGCAAACTCAGTTCGAGCGAGCTCAAGCAAAACAGATGAAAAGGGCCACGAGGGGGGGGGAAGGGGGGAGCCACCAGCCAGCCGGACCAGCCAGCCCAGGCCCCCCCATTCACGGATGGAAACCCCTCAGTCATATCTGCCGACTCCATACACCCTAGTAATGACCAGCTTGGCAAGAGCGAGAAATCAAAGTTGGAAATAAATAAAGTGCAGGGCCTGCTGTCCGTCGCCAATTCAAGTTGATTATTAAGGCGACTGTCACTGCTACTGCTCCCCAGAGGCGGCACTCCCCGAGGGAACCCCCAGAGGAGACCACATAAAGAAGGGGAGAGGCACAGGTTCCGACCCCCGCGGCGACTATCAAAACGCCATTGCCGTCACCGTCCTCACTATTTCCCAAACGTCCGCCATCTCACTGCTTCGGGGCTGCGTTGATGCTCCCCCCACGGAGGCACCCATAAGGGTAACCCCCCGGGGAGTCCCCAAACAAAGGGGGAAAAAAAGGCCAAACTCTGCGGTGGCCAAGAGAAAAATCCACGCCGCCGCAGGCCTCCCGGCTCGACATCTCAGCGCCGTTCGATGCCTCAGCGCCTTTTTAGCGGCACGCCCAAACGCCGCCGCCATCACCCCACAGCTCAACACTCCCGCCGACAAAACCCCTCCTGGGACGGAAACCCAGGGGAGGAGAAATCCCCACCTGATCGAAAAAGGTAGGGTGCAATCTCCACTAGCCGGGGATAGGGACTGGAACAGGGCCAAATCGGCCCATGCCCCCAAAAATCCCCCTCTGTGTCTCAAACTTCACCACCGAGGTCTCTAACAGCTTCCTCCTCCACGGCCATTTTTTTCCTTTCCATAACTGGCTATTGGATGCAGCAAATACTAAGGTGCTTCACTGTCCTGCTGCTGCTCTACATAGGCATGAACCCTCTCAGTAATCACAAAGACTGGATATGAATACAAGTTTAAGAATGGAACTATCACCAGCTACCTTCTCTACATGAATGACAATGCTAACAATGAACTAGACATTGACTCGCTGATCTACCTGACATGAATCTACACTGAGAACATTGGGGTGTCATTCGGACTACACAAGTGTAACCAGATGATAGTCAAGAGAAGGAAGACAGTTAAGACTGATGGGCTGGAACTACCAGTGGGCCATATAGCAGATAAATAGACCAGCTCCAAGTACTTTGATAACCCACAGTCACATGGGAATCATGAGGAGGAGGCAAGGAAGACAGCAATATTCAAAGATAAAACAGGTCCTAAAGATTCAACTCAATAGCAAGAACAAGATTCACACCATCAACACTTGCACTTTGCCAATCATCAGATACCTGCTGTTATAGTGAGCTGACCAAAGAAGGACATGGAAGCTGCCGATGTGAAGACTGAGAAGCTCCTCACAATGTATAGAAGTTTCCATCGAAATTCCAACACCCAGAGATTTTACAGTTGGAAAGAGGTTAGGAGGTGCTTGGTGAGTGTCAAAGTCACTGTTCTGGACGAAACCCACAGCATCCAGGAGTACATCAGTATGATAACACCCAAAGATGAGCTGCTAAGAGAATCCCCAAGGCAGCAACAGACATGGGAGACATGGGAAGAAGACCAAGCAAAGAAAGTGCGATGGTGAGACAAGACCTTGCATGGGATGTACCATTAACAGATAGCTGAGTTGGCAGACATTGGGAAATCTTACCAGTGGCTGAAAGGGTTGGATTAAAAGGCAGGACTGAGGCACTGGTCATAGCAGCATAAGATCATGTACTATACATCAGATCTATAGAAGCTTGAGTCTACCACACTAGATAGGACCTGAAGAATCCAATGCAGAGAAACCTCAGAGACTGTCCAACACATAGAGTAAGGGTGTAAGATGCAGGCAGGAATAGCATACATTGAAGAGCATAAGCAAGTAGCTGGCACTGTGTACAGGAAAACTTGCACAAAAAGACAAATTCCTTGTGTGTCCCGATACCCTTGGCAAAATACATTCTGAATCTGATTCTGATTCAATATATGGATTAGACCCTCCCAAGTCCAGAAAGTCATGGAGAATAACAGACTAAGATCCAGTGTGACTCCCAGATTCAGATGGCCAGGCAAGTACTGGCCAATCAGCCAGACATTGTGGTGATCAGATGACCACAATGGTGATAGATGTAGCAATGCCAAGTTAGCAACATCAGAAAAGAAGAGTATGAAAAACTGGAGAAGAACCAGGACCTGAAAAAGAAAGGAGAGAAGATGTGGAAAGTAAAGGCCAAATTGATATCATTTGTGATCGGAGCACTCAGGGCTGTGACTCCTAAGCTGGAAGACTGTCTCCAACAGATCCCAGGAATGACATCCGAGTTCTCAAATCAGAAGATGCAGTGCTGGAGCAGCTAAGATACTGCAAGAACCCACAGACTCCCACTGTGCGAACATGTAAGCAGCCTGCATTTGGTTATTGCAGGAGGTGTATTGTATTTTAGTATGGATTAGCTGAGATTCAATCTGGATATTTCTTTGTTAAAACTCAGATGCATCTAGTTTTTCTCGTATACCGGCTTTATGTCTAAGAATAGATTTAGCACTGATATCATGCTACTGTATCTCTGAAGGAACCATTTGCAATTTGCATGCTCCATTAATTTGCAATTTGGACTCCATTAATGAGTCTTTATTCAGTATGGCAACTCAACCAGCTGTGGGCCTATTTTAGAACTCCCTGGCTTACATTGTACCATCTTGTCAGCAAGAAAATCATAGATCTTTTCATGTGCTTTGCTAAAATCAAAACAAATGTTGCCCAAGCATCTCCATGATCTATCAGACTGCTACCTCTATTTTTAAAAAAGTCAAAATGAACTGATCTAGATTCTTGCTTGACTCACAATATTTTTTTAGCCTTCCAACAAGAAATAGGGAAAGATACGTACAGATCATTAATCATATGGTGATTCTTTATTTTCCCAATCCACTTTTCCTGAATCGCCTGGTTTTCTCACCGTTGCTTGCTGCTCTCTGAGTTCCTTGTACTTTCTGATGATCCCCACACTAATGTATTTATTTTATCTTTTTGTAAATAGTTTTAGCTTTATACTTGATTCCTGCCACTTTGACATGAATTTTATCTTATAGGAATCCTTCTACCGTATTACAAAATTCCTAGCGTCATTTGAAATCAATCCATGAATGCCATTGACAATTCAGTGCTATTTTTTTTGTATAATTCACCTACATCTATTTAGAAACAGAGGATGATTCCTTGTGATTCTACCGGTAACTGAATCATATAAATTAGCGGAAAGGATAAATATCAGATGTAGCTATGT
Organism: Pareas carinatus; assembly: GCA_032468095.1. Taxonomy (NCBI): domain Eukaryota; kingdom Metazoa; phylum Chordata; class Lepidosauria; order Squamata; family Pareidae; genus Pareas; species Pareas carinatus. Next base: position 98,098 of record JANHFO010001893.1, on the reverse strand, counting down.
TCTAGAAGATCAAGAATAGCCTTTGTATAGAGGGCCAGTTAGTGGCCAGTTGTCAAACTACCTTTAGGATGCCCACGTTAGGCATTTAATATATTTAACACCATGTCCTGAGGTCATAGGTTAGACAGCTATTTATTAGGCTTCCTGCTTTTAATAGGAGGTTGGATCAAAAGAGCTCTAAGATGCTTTCCAAGGATCCCTCCTTCCAATTCTAATTTTCCAGGACCAAACATTCGGCTATCACCAAGATATGAGGGACAAGTCAAACCCTGGCATACTTGGAACAGAACAGAACAGAAAAGTCTCTAAGGCTTCTGGGACTTGGTACAATTTTGCGACTACCTGGTCCCAGAGAAGACTGATCTCTTTCTGTGCCAATCCTAAGGTTGTCACTGTCTTATCACTGAACAGGAAGGAAGAACCTGTGTCACCCAAGATACTGTCTGTAGAGGAAGCTAGAGAGGGCTTTTCCCAGGGAATGTCCTCAGGCAGAGTTCTTGGCTTCTCTCCCTCCTTTTTGACTGGCAGCCCAGAACGAAGTGGCCCAAAATAGAAAAAAAACACGAAGTTGGCAGCCAAGTAGTTCCACTGCAGAGGTGGGGGCTGCAGAGGATTTCTGGACAAAAGAGCGCGGGCGGGGAGACAGCCTTCACCGTGCCCGGCAAGAGGGACCTTCAGTCGGTTCGGCCGCCTCTCCGGAGTCTCCCAGAGGCGTCTTTCCCTGTAAAGTTAAAAGAGCAGCCGCAGTCTATCCCGACTTGAAAGACAGGCGGGGAGCGCAGCAGCCGGAGCCCCGGAGCCCTAAGGACGCACCTGATTCGGGAGCCTGGCTGGGCTGGCCGCGAATGAGCTCGGCTCCAAAACCTGGACCGGATCTCCCGTTTGGTCTGCGCAGGGAAATCGGGACCGATCGGAAGGGAAGCTGCAGCCAGAGGCAGAGCCCGGTGGATTCCCTCCGCTCGCTCCTCGCTAGCCGCCCCCTCCCCGCCTCAGAGGGTCCGGGTCGGCTGCTCTGGAGCGGAACGGAGGAAGTTTCCCTTCGACTGAAAACGAGAACTGAGCGGCAAGATCTGTGATGGCCAAGGATGTCTTCGGGAGGAGAGCCAGAGTCATCCGCTGGAAATAGTCCAGGAGCACCAGTGGCGGCGGCGGCGGCGACTCCCACTACAGATGCTAGAGAGGAGGTGAGAAGCCAAGGGCGTCTGAGGGTCTCAGGCACTGTGTGGGGGCAATGCCAGGACGGAGCGGGGGGGGGGACTGTGCCATCTGTACCTGAAGATATTCTTCATGGGTACTCTTGCACTCATGCTCAAAAGGGCGAGCATGAAGACCGTATTCGTACCCAGGATTAAGGGACTTTGTGTATCCGTGCAACTTGTATGTGTCACTAGGAAAATTAATTAAGGAGAGGAAGGTGCAAACAAAAGCACAGATATCACTAGGATTCTTTCAGATCAGGCCTTCTTAAACTCATACAAAAGTGTTGCTAAAAAAAATATGCAGGTCAAGGAAAACCATAATAAGGAATGAGGGAGTCATGTTCATCTTCTTTTGTAGAAATTACCAAAAATGGATTTGGAGATCAGTACTGGTCCTCTCGTGTGTGTGTGTGTGTGTGTGTGTGTGTGTGTGTGTGTGTGTGTGTGTGTGTGTGCACGCTCATCTTTTTCTGATGATAAGATAAGTGTGCAGGAGAAGTTTATGTTATGTTATGTAGACTTCTCTTCCTTGGAAAGGCCTACCTGGAGCAGTAACCAGTCAATCAAAATTTATTATTTTGCCAGTCAAGTTAAAGCCACTTGCAATGGAAATGGAAGGAGTTCTCCAATGTCCTGAAAACTTTTCTCTGGTACAAGAATGAATATGTGATTCTGTTTGGTTCAAGAATCAATGAGAACTATAACTTGAGTTTCCTTTTTTTTTCTGCTCCAAATTTCCCCTGTACTTTTTATGAATATATGCAGAGTGAATTTTCTCTGATAAACAAGTGCTCTCTCACTCACTGCTTTGCTGCTGTTTGAATGACATTTCGTACCATTGGGCTTCCAAACTAAAATGTGCTGATCTGGTAGATGGAGCATAACCAATCTGTTTTCCACCTGGGCTCACAAAACATACTGCAGATAGACTGTGTTTGCCTGCCTTGGTGCAAACTGCTAACCGTAACATCAAAATGCCAATAGAATCAACTTGTCGATGATTTTGTAATCATAAATTGGACCCTGTAAATTCAAAGGCTTCCATAGTGTACAAGGCACAGAATGAGATCTATAAAAAGAATGCTGCTGAATCAAATCAAGGGCTTATCTAACCTAACCTAGGGATTCCTCACAGGCCAACCAGAGAATCCTGCCAAGCCCTTGCTGGATGTGAGCACAAGAGCATTATCCCACTACATTCATTTTTTATGTGTTAATGTATTCCATGTTTTTTCTCTCCAGGCGCTTAAGCCAGCACACTTCGTACTTCTGCCTCCAGTTTTATTCCCACAACTCTGTAAAATGCATCTAGCTGAGGCAGTGCCTGACCAAGGTCATCCAATTATTTCAGCCAATTTGGACTTGAAGGGGGGTCTTCTCAGTTTCAGCACAATTCTTTAAATATTGGACCATACTATTTCCCTTATGCCCCCAATAAATAGTACTGAGGGGCATACTGTAATAGCATTAGTAATAAATGCTATTCCTAAAGGAAATCAACCCTGACAGTTCTTTGGAAGGACAGATACTGAATCTAAAGCTCAAATATTTTGGCCAACTAATGAGAAGAGAGGAATCACTGAGAAAGACCATGCATTTGGGAAGGATTGAATGAAAAAGGAGAAGAGGATGGCAGTGGATGAGATAGATAGTGTCAGCAATGCATTGAACATAAATTTGGATGAAGTCCAGGAGACAAGGAAGGATGGAGGCATTGGCGTGCTATGATCCATGGAGTTGCTGTGTCAGACACAACTTAGCAACTGAACAACAAAAAATAATGTTATATTATAATAGCATAGTAACAAACCATCATTTTAGTATCTGTAGACAAATTGTTCTAACTTTAAATTTGGTAGACCTCAATCTTTTCTTTTATTTTGTCTGAAATTTCCAATGGCAGCTTACTTGAAAAATCCTTCCTTCTAACATTGTGAAATCTCGTATCACTTCTCCCATCCTTTTCAAGGTTAAAAAGGCCCTTAAATTGTTACTTTGCCTTTCCTGAAAGTTGTTAAAGTGTTTAGATTGTGGTTATTGCTTTCCACACATTTCCATCTCTACGGTATCTTTTTTAAGGCCTCGTGACCAGAATGTTAGACATTATCTTAACTGTAGTTGAACACATTGTGATTAGGTTTCCATGATTTTGAAAATATTATTTTCCTAGTAATATTGTAATGATACCCAAGTAAAATTTGTCTTTTTCACAGTAGCTTTAAAATGGGTCAATGTTTTAATCAAGTTTTATGGGTAGTCACTTCTGGTTCCAGAGGGTGAAGAGAGTAGACCTAAATTACACTATTATATTTGCCATTTTAATCCTTATTCCACTGATTTCTTATAGTTCTTGAAAAAAGTCATTATTTTTGATTTTATTTATTAATTGCTTTTATTTTATTTTTATGCCATACATCTCATCTAGAGGTTTTGGCCATTCTAAAAAAATTAGTTGATTCCCCTACCCTAATTATCCTAATTAATAAACAAGTGTGAAGCATTGCTGTCAATACAAATTCTTGTGGAATCTCTCTAATGTTGTTGTTATACTATGTGTGTGTGGGTGTATGTGTGTCTCAACTGAAGACAGCAAATGTGCCTAAGGTATTCTTTTATTGCACAAATAGTTCTTATTCCAACACTATCTTTTCCTGCACTGATTCCGAATCCATAACTTGAAATTTCCTCTAGTTCCCTTGTCTGCTAAGGGATAAATCTTTTAAAGTGCACATAAATACTTCCACTGAATCATTGATGTCTGCCTGTCTGGTGGCAGTCTCAGGGACCTCTAAAAGGTTATTACAAGCAAGATCTACCTTCAAAAAAAGTTGACTTGATTTCTCTTCAGCAAGGCTCTATCATTTTATACAGACACTTCTAATGCTCTATTATCTCCTCTGATCTTTTTTTTAAAAAACAGTTTAAATTGATTGCTTTTATATCCTTTGAGAGAAAGCTAATGTGAGGACAATATTATATATTTTTCTCAAAAGGACAGCAATTCCCTACCTGAGTTCGATGGTAGAAATCTCACCTTAAGGAATTGAGTCAAAGGATTGGAGAGGTAGTATAAACTGATTTTTCATTTTGTTAAAATCCTGTGATCACCACATTCCTAGGCAGCCGAGTGAAGAGGTCCAGCCTTTAGTCTTAGAAAGATTACAATGTTAGTTTACAGCTATAGATAGGAAATGTAGATAGGACCAAAAGGAAGCTAGGCTCAACTTCTTGTCTGCTACAGAAAATTGTTCTCTGTATACCAGTGACCCCCAACCTTATGGGCACCAGGGACCGATTCCATGAAGAAAGATTTTTCCGTGGACCGGAGGGGACGTGGTTTTACGTGTTGCCTGAATCTTGTGAATGAGCTTGGCTTGTTTGCAGGGCCTAGTTGCTGGCATGCTATGGCCTGGTACTGATTCATGAACCGGGATTTGAGGATCCCCTTCTGTATAACATAGTCAGCACATTAAAGGTATAAAAACTTCAATGATCTATGCCTTGTTTAGACTTTACTATGATAATAAAAAAATTTTTTTTCAAACTCCATAGTAGGGGGTGGCAAGTTGTTGAAATTGACTCTCTTTCCTTGAAATAATCACAATTACCAGGCAATTGCTTACAAATCAAATTGTTTACAGGGTTGGAAGGATGTTATGTCATTGGGTATGTATCTTCCCAGAAAGATTTATTCATTTTAGCTGATGACACAGTGTTGATGACACAGTACAGGCCAGCTTCAAGGAGACAGTTGCTATGCGTGATCTGCTTCCATTGGTTACCTTACTTTTTTATCTTCACACTCCTTTTAAGAACTTTTCAGATGGACAGCATCTGGAGCCGCAGCTTATTTATTTTTAGTATATCAATAAACCTACTGAGGTCACTGCAAATTGACAGTGCTCTACAGGTTCCCTTCCTGAAAATGACATTTTTCAGCATGGGTTTATAGTGTATCTTTTGCAAAGAAGTCAGATGCAAAATGTTCAGTTCCTGCACAATCTCCTCACCTCCTTTAGTATTGTTATCTCCTTGTTATCGGATTATCCAAATGTTTATTTATCTGTCACTATTTTGCTTTTATTGCTAATCTTAATGTTATTACAGATTTCTGCTTCAAGATCGCCTTTTTATCGTCTATTGTCTGTTCTGTTTCTTTTGTACGACACTACATTCCTTTTCTATTAATTTTTATTTATATGCTTTATATGGGTGTCCATCTCACATACGTGATTCTAACCAGCTTGCAAGATTAAAAAGAAAGAACCCTCCCAAAACATTACTTAATAAGAATATTTATATGCGTGGGGAGGGGTGTTTGTTTTATTTTAGCAGATTTGTTTTTAGCAGATTCTGAAGTAATTGTTTTGTTCTCCAACCCTTTTCCTGGTATTTATTATTGACTGTATATACTGCTAATCTCTAAGAAGCGGTTTTCCTGACCTGCTCTAGCTGAAATTCTGATATTCCATCCTAAGTAGCCTGACAAGACTTGCCTCTTTTGATTTCTCTTCTGAGCTCTCTTTTTACAGGTCCCTTATTTTAGAGAAATTGCTTCTTTTGAAGTCAAATGGCCCTTTCTCGCGGCAATATTCCATTTATATTTTGATAGGCATAATTTCATGATTCCAGTTAATTCAACTATGCTATGTCTTATACCAGTGATGGCGAAGGCGTGCCACAGGTGGCACTCAGAGCCCTCTTTGCTGGCACGTGCACCGTTGTCCCAGCAAAGTTTTAAAAAAATTCTTTAGAGGGATGTGGGGCTTCCTTTCTGCCAAGTAATGGCAGTGGTGGCCAGTCCGCGAGTAATGGGAGGGTGCGGGGGGGAGCGTCAACAGCAACAGGGAGCGTGGATAGCCACAAGGGGGTGGTGGGTACAGGGGTTCACCTGTTGCTGTGTTGGCACTTTGCGATACATAAGTGGCTTTTGGGTTGCAGTTTGGGCACTTGGTCTCTAAAAGGTTCGGCATCACTATATGCAGGCTATTCTGACAGTGTAATTCCTTTATTATTGACCCAGCTTGGTTGATACCACAGTGTATCACCAGCTATGCTCAGTAAAAGGGGCTGTGGCTGTTTAAATTATCCTCAATTAGTCAAACTGGGTTGTTGCATGGCACAGGGTGTATGTGCACCCACCACACTTACATCAAGCAATCTGCCTGCAGCCCCTTTCCATACTGAATGATTCCCGATTTTCTGGATTTTTTTTTAGGGGTCTAAAACAGAAAATTCCATGGAGAGAAGCTCTGCCCGTAACTCTTTGAAGTCTTTAATTAAAATTGGTCCTTTGTGACTGCAGCATTAAATGACTATATCCAAAGAGCCTTTTAGCTTACCTCCTAGGTTTTAATGCAAATGCATGTTTAGTTAATGAAAGTAAATGAGTCTGGCTAATAGAAGTAGATGAAAGCAAGGTAGTTTAAGGTTACAAGGAGCCTTATTGTTGAAATGTATTCCATGAGACAAATTATCGTGCGTGTGAAGCTGCAAATATAAAAAATGGAAGCTTTAAATTAACTTAGCTTGCATCCTGTTGCCAAAATGAAGACCTAAGGTAATCATATTTCCTATAATATAAAAAGCTCTGAAATATTGCTCATCACTTTCAGATAAGTACCATCCCTACATATAAATGCTGGCCTTAGTCACTGAAACAGAAAAGAGAACAGGGGGAAACGGGGAAAATTGAAGAGATATTATAAAGCAAAACATAAAGAAAAAGGAGAGAACTCCAGTGGAGAAATGAGGGGACAATGATTTATAATGAGAGTTAATTTGGTGCAGTAGTTAAGGCACCAGGCTAGAAATTGGAAGACTGTGAATTCTAGTTCTGACGCAGGCAAGAAGCCAGCTAGATGACCTTGGGCCAGTCACTTTCTTTCTTTAAAAAATTGTTTTTAATTGATTTTTTCTCCATTATACAGTTACATAATCAAAGGTAGGGGGTAGTGGAAACAGTCCTTATATTTACATTACAATAAATTCCCAGTAAAACAAGGATGTGGCTAGCTGATGAGAGCTAATAAGCTTGAAATAGATCTATTCTAATCTTCCTTGAATTTATTTATGTGCCAGCACAAAAATATATAACACATTACAATAAATAGAATATACATTTTCTTTTTGTACCAACTATGTCGTTGGATATCACTTCTTTCTTATCATTATTATACATATATATATTCATATACAGATTTTACTTATATTTTGACAGCAGTTTCAAGCTATTTCCACATCTATTTCTTTCATCCCTGTTTCAAAGTGTTGGTTACCACCTTCCAAGCGCTCCATGGCATAGAACCCAGTTATCTGCAGGACCGCATTCTACCAATGGATACCTCCCGCCGACCCACACGCTTCCACAGAGTGGGCCTCCTCAGTGTGCAGCCCGTCAGACAATGTCGACTGGCAACCCCCAGGGGGAGAGCCTTCTCTGTGGCAGCACTCACCCTCTGGAATGACCTCTCCCCTGCAATTTGTACTATTTCTGACCTTCCGACCTTCCGCTGTGCCCTGAAGACCCACATATTCCATCTGGCGGGTCTGTCCTAGCTGTGCCCATGTCCTCTTGTTCTTAATTTTGGGGGTTTTAGATGGGGTTCTTAAATATTTTAGCTTGATTTAATCCTTTTTAATAATGTTTTTAAACTGTATATGTGTCATGTATTTTTAAATTGCCTGTAAGCCGCCCTGAGTCCTTCGAGAGAAGCGGGATAGAAATAAAAATTCATTCATTCATTCATTCATCCATCTTACCTAGTACAATACTGGGTAAGTCATGATTGGGCACTGTTGCAGTTTAATGAAAAGAAGAACTAGGGGGTGACATGAGAACAGTGTTCCAATATCTCAGGGGTTGCCACAAAGAAGAAGGGGTCAAGTTATTCTCCAAAGCACCTGAAAGCAGGAAGCAATGCATGGAAACTAATAAGGAGAGGAGCAACTTAGAACTAAGGAGAAATTTCCCCACAGAACAAGTAATCAGTGGAACAACTTGCCTTCTGAAATTGTGAGTATAGGATTTCCTGCCCGAGCAGGGGGTTGGAGTAGAAGGCCTACTGGTCCTTTCCAACTCTGTTATTCTGTCATTTTCCAGAAATTTTCCAGTTGTCTTAGGAAATGTGAAGGATTGATTTTCTGCAGAGTGTGCAAACACATGGTTAGTTGATTTGCCTGGAAAAAGGGATTGGAGCTTATCCTTCTCAACATCCTCTGACATGATTCATGGGATGATATTCCATATTCTCTTAAAAAGACTTATTTATATCATTCCTTACCTTTTGCTCAAGATAGCAATAGCAGCAATTGGCTACAGATAGTTGCTTTAGTGCCAAAAGTACTTGGGCTACAAGTATATGAATAAGATAGAAAGCGGATGTCCTTTTCCATTGAGTATATAATCCATTACTGTTTTCCAATGAACTATGAAAGAATACCAAGCAAATTTCTGCATTTTTCCCTTAACAGTTGTCATTCAATTTGAGGAAAGGGCAATTTGCATTAGAAAACCTTTCAAAGAGTGGAATGCAGCAAGAGTGGAGCTTCTGCGAAAATCCTGTATTTCACTGTACTCTCTCCAGCAGACTGCAACTCTTCTAGCTTTTATGCATTGTGCTTTCTTTGTAGCAATGCTATTGTTGCCACTAATGGAAACCTCTTTGCTTAAGATATGGCTGGAAGAATTCTGCTTCTGCTAAAAGAAATTGGACAGAAAATCTTGTCCACCCAATTTTTCCCCCTGCACATTTTGAAAGGTCTTTTGTGCTCAACTCATGTATGAACACTGTAAATTAAAGGAATTAAACTTAACATCAGCCTCAAAATGTTTGCCATAAGTATGTTAGTTTGGTGGCATCTATAATTATTTTGGCAGTTTTGTTTAATTTTCTTAAGATTTATTTTTATTTATTTACTTATTTATTGTTTATTTACTTATTTAAATTATGCACGGCCCAACTTGTCAAGAGATTACTCTGGATGGCTTTCAGACATTAGAACTACTATACATTAAACTAATTTTTTTAAAAAGCCCAGTAATAAATATTGTTAAAAGATGGAGGGGACGGGAATACAAAGTCCATGGGGAGAGGTAGAATTTTTCCTAATCCAGTAGCCACCTCCAGAATGGTATACCCCTGTTGAGTTCTCAGGCCATCTGGCAGAGCCTTTATTACGCTTATATTAATAGAGGTTGTATTTTATAATCTATATTATGTTATGGGGAAGAAAATAGGGTATTTCAATTGGCTAGTTGCACTTTTTTGTGTATTGATCGAAATGTTGATTGTTTCATATAGATAAGTCTCTAATAATGATTGTGATGATCCTTGTTGTCTTCTAACCTATTTCACAAATTAAGAATCCAAATTACTACTGTAGTTTGGTTATTTTTTCTGACTAATGTAGCAAATAAGACAAGGGAGTGTTCTATGTCTCTAAATAAAGGTTTCTTTGGGGACAAGAAGATTCACTTTGCAAAGTAACATGCTTTTTGAGTAGAATGTTTGACTTGGTTGCTTAAGAATATGCCATTTTAGTTTTAAAAAACAAAATCATCTTTAAACAAAGAGAAAAATATAGGGAGAAAAAAGAGAAAGAAAAATAACAGATCTTGCCCTCCTGCAATAATTATTTGGACCAGCTTTGCTTTCATAGAATGGTGAATCCTGTGATTTGATATTTCATCAAGCTGGTGGCATTTAAGATAATGCAAGTATTTCGAAGCAGAAAAGCAAATCATGTAATTTAGCTTGCCTCATCAAACTCTGCCACAGCAGGAGCTTCTAATTCAGCTCAGACAAAAGATTTATAAGGTTCTAAGTGCAAATACCCACAATACTTCAGGAGGTGGGGGAGGCTCCCCTGGGCAAACACAATGGATCTGATGCTTGAAGTCATTTTTAAAATTGCTACCATAAGAAACAATTGAAATCTGTTATTGATAGTTTTAAATATAAAAAATATGGGTAGCATATGCAGCAAATCTGGTTCATACTGGGAGTCACTAAATCATGAACTTGTTTTTCTAACTTAGGGAAAATATTCTGTATAATTAGTAATAATGGTTTTGTATTTTCAGTTTTCAGAAGTTTGTTACCAACATTAATTTTATTGATTCTGGCAATGGCTTTTTGAGTGAAAAACGACAAATGTAACAATATTGGCCTAGGAGATGCTCATAGCCCAAATAGACAAGTGACATGTACACCTATTTCACAGGCAAAGATCCAATGTTCTGAGTGAAATGAAGGTGTTTAAATTTGGTTTTAAACAAACCAAGCAGATGTTCCTTTCCTATGCTGACATAAAGAATATAAGGCTGTTTTTTTTCAGTTCTGATGCTTTTTCAAACTCGGTGATATTAAACCACCCAAAAGGCTTATAAACATGTGTGACTGAGATTAAATTCAGGATTAAGTGTGTACATTTAGTATAGTTTCTATGTAGATAATATGCATACATGGGTGTTGTGATATCCTTAATCATAAATCCATTCAGTGAAAATGTTCCTATGTATTTGTTTTTGTTTTGTTTTTAATTTTTCTTTGCTCAACTCTGACTGTAAAGGAAATGGAATGAAACATGAGTGAATAAGAACATGAGTGATTGAATGTATGTGAAATACAGCAGAAGACAACTGTTCTTCCCTGCCTCATGCTTAAGCAGTACTTTGATTGCCTGCTCAACAGAGCATTTGTTTGACAGGCAGCTCCACTGACAGATGCCACTCTCTTTGGACAGAAAGCTTATGTCAATCATCAATACTAGTGATGCTCATATCTTCGCTGTACATTCCCTGAAATGAGAAGACTGGGAAGAATCATTGTTTATTTGACTGTACTATAACATGTTATCTCCAGCAATTCATCTCTTAGTTGTCTGTAACTAAATCTTTATTAATTTGCAATTAATTTGAGCTTGGCATTGTTTTCTTGACCTATCAAAACTAAAGAAGGAATTCTATATATTTCTCTTGCTACATAAGTAATATTATTTCAGAAAGGCTACTGTAGAGCCACTGTAGTAGAGACATTGGTAAGGTGCATAGTCTAAATACGACTAATAAACAATACTTTTAATATTTCTCTATTGCCAGTCATGTATATCCAGGAGTGGTACAACAAGAAATCATAATGCTATATATTATAAATGCACCAAATAGTAACTAGAACATAATTAGAGGCCCTAGAAGAAAATAACAATCAATGCAAAGACAATTAAAACAATTTCATCATATGCCTAATTGTAACAAAGGCAGCAAATCTTTGATTTCTAGGAATAATATTATACTAGAGAAAGTATGTCTGGTTGATGGCAACTGAATTTCCAAGTGTGTCTTCAAAGGAAGATCAAAAAATAAAGATGGCATACACAACTCTGTGATCAAACTCCCACCCCTTTCTTTGCCCATTGTTTATAAAGTAAGGTCAGGACTTTGATCAGACAGTCATCTTCCTGACTTTTTTGTTGCTCAGCTAATGTCCTATTCTGTCTGTCTGTCTGCCTGCCTGTCTGTCTGTTTGTAGATAGATAGATAGATAGATAGATAGATAGATAGATAGATAGATAGATAGATAGATAGATAGATAGATAGA
>JANHFO010001893.1:61529-76107 GCA_032468095.1 Pareas carinatus | reverse complement strand
AAACAGTTGGTTCTTCTAAAAAAAACACCTCACTAATTAAATATGATGACAAAATTTTATGAACTATGAACTGCCTTATTCTTTGAAAGGTAGTTGATGTTTGTGAAATGAATGTGTCTGACAGAGTATGTAGATAATATTAGCAAAGACATTAATCCAGAGAATCAAATCATTAATTTAATGTCTCTAAACTAGACTTATTTAGATTTATTTTATTTTCCATGCAGGAACCATAATGATACACGTCACTTTGTACAGTTAGGTTAAGTTCTGAAGTTTAGCCTGCAATAGCCTAAACACATGAAATCTAGCTTCATATAGGGAAGTAGGGATAAGTAAAGGAGAAAGAAATTCATATCTGGATTATAGACAACAGTCAAGAGTGTGGCACTTGATTAGAAATGACTGAATCCTTCTGAGTCATTCTTCATACAAATCTGAATATAGCATTAATAAATAAACTAGGGGAGACATGATAGCAGTGTTCCAATATTTGAGGAGTTCCTACAAAGATGAGGGAGTCAAACTATTTTTCAAAGTATCCAAAGGCAGGCAATTGATAGAAAGCAACCTAGAACTAAGGAGAAAATTCCTAATGGTTAGAGCAATTAACCAGTGGGATATCTTACTTTCAGAAAGCTTGGTTGCTTTATCACTGGAGACTTTCAAAAAGAGACTGTGCAACCATTTGTCTGAAATGATATAGGGTCTCCTACTTGAGCAGGGGGTTGGACCAAAAAACCTCCAAGGTCCGTTCCAACTCTGTTCTATACTCTAAAAGTTAGTCTATTAAGACCACTTCATGTTTAGTGTTAGAAAAAAGAGGCAGTTCTCCTTATAGCCAAGTACTTATATCTGAGAAATAGAGGGATAGATGTTCAGATAAAGGTGTATATGAGCCTATCTACATTATAGAAACTGTCGACTCCTGTTTCATTTAGCTGTTATAGCTTTTAACAAGCAAAATTATTTTAAGTCAAGAATGAACATTTCTTTATGCCAGAAGAAACTCACCTAGCGTGATAATTTTCTTTCCTGAAGTATTACTTGAGCACTGGCATTGAATTTAATTTCTTTTCCAGCCTGGTATCTCTGATAAGAGGCCAAGTGGTGACTACAGATGGAACCCCACTTGTTGGAGTCAATGTGTCATTTGTCAAGTATCCAAAATATGGCTACACCATCACTCGCCAGGATGGCACGTAAGTTGACTCACTTCATTCACGAACTGCTTCGTATAGTAATAACTGTGCAGATTAACAGATGGTGCTATCTAGTGAAATCTTGTGGTATCATGCATAGAATTCCTACTAGGGTAAAGGGCTGTCAAGAAACCATAAAGTAATTTTTCATACAGTGTTTTGAAGACTAGCTGAAAGTAAATTTGAAAGGATTGGTTTCTGAAAATAATGTGATAGCAGTTGGACTTCTTCTCACAGAAGCTGTATTATATCTATAAAAACATTTGTGGGCTACAGTAGTATCCAGCTGAGACCCAGAAACATTTAATTTTGAGATTCAAGGCAGGCTAACACTCATCTGGGAGGGTGAGGAGACTCATAAAACAGTGCAATTTCTTATTATCCCAATTGTCCCATTCCTTTCTAAAAATCAGCTCTATTTAGAGTTTCTTGAGGCAAAACATATTAAAAGAATGTAATTGAATAAACTTAGACAATTCCCTGCTGTGTTCCATTTCTCTGTTCATCATTTGATTTGAAAGGCACATAGACTTAGCTCCAACAAAAATAGGATGTGTCATACTTTATCTAATTTATTGGCTGTAGCAGTAAAATGATATATCTACATGAAAGAATGCATTGCAACTATTTGCTGCAATACATGTGAATTGTAGTCTAAAAAAGTCATCGGAGTACTGATCCATTAACAAGGCTATTGTTGGGGATTGGGGTCACTGCTTCGAGGCTGAGATTTTGAACTTCTTAGTAATAATGGGGAATTTGGCGCTTTTCTGTGATTCATTATAAATTTACTAATATTGTTTGCTCAAAGCTGTCATTTAATTTTGCCACATGGCACGGAAGCATTTGTGATGTTCTTAATGGCTGCTTATAGCAGTTCTATGTTGGAAACCACACATCATACAGTGCTTTATGATAGATCATGACCACATTTGCATTAACAACAGATCTCAGTTCACAGCAGAGGTCTTAATTGCAAACTTCCCTGAATCAAGAAAATTAGTGTGTTAACTTTTTCATGTATGCTTGGAAGAAAAAGATATTGTATTACAGATGATACCAACTCTAAATCTCTTGTGACCAGGAAGGCTAGAATTAAAAGAAGGCCCTGGGCCATATCATTTAACAAATTAATTTAATATTCTTCAAGAAAGTACCCAAGAGAAACAAAAACCTTGTTGCACTTTTGAAAACTAATGAGCTGTATTCAAGTTTTCCTACTTTTGCCCATATTGCAAGAGATGGCTTGTAGTACTGCTTTTGTTTGTTTGTTTGTTTTAGGAACTGGACAACATAAGTCATAATGTGGTGGGTTTTTTAAAAATTTGGCTTTGTTTACTTGAGAATCCTTAGTATGTTTATATTTTTGAAGAACTTGTTTATATTATAGTATATGGTACAAAGTCAGCTGGTGGTGTTTTATTCAACAAATGGTGATTAAGCAAACCATACTTAAGCCTAATATGTTAACCTTGATGTTATCTTATAGTTTGGGTGCGGTAAAAACTGAAAAGTGCCACTCTCAGGGCTGAGGCCAAAAACACCAGATGAGATTCAAATTCAAAAGGAGCAAGGTTTGCATCATGATAGCACTTTGGTCATCTTGCTCTTTTTGTTCCAGCTCCACCCAGTTGCTGTAAAGGCTCGATTTTCTCATACATGTCTTCATCTCTACAAGTCCTAAAATCACAATATTGATGAATCTGTTAGAAACAAATACCTATTACTTTAAATTTTTAGACAAACATTTTTCTGAGTTCTGGAACTAATTCAGCACAAAGAACTATGTATCATTTTGAAATTTTAAGATTTTTCTTCCCATTGCCATAAACTTTGTATATAAGGATAATTCTACTTTAAATCGCACCACTTTTAGCTACCATTAGACTGATGTTGGTGTGTTTGTATTGATGATTTGAAGCTTTACCAAAACAGTTATTTTTTATAATTGTGAAAGGAATGTGGGAATTCATTTTTTAGAGTGATAATCTATCCTGTCATACATCAGACTTCACACTTGAGTGAGTGAGTAAATTAGATGTTCCCTTGACTGCAGGTTGACTCAGGCAATAAGTCCCTGCAATTTTTTTGGACGATTTTAGAAGTGGTTTGCCATTGCCTCCTTCATAGAACTGAGAGAGTGAGAATGATTGGCCCAAAACTGGCTACTAAACTGGCTTTATGCTGAAGGCAGAATTAGAACTCACAATTTCCTGATCTGTAGTCCAGTGCCTTAACTACTATGCCAAACTGGCTTTCTTCCTAGTTTATATATATGGTAATATACAATGGATGAAGCTGATCTAATGATGTTCACCTGACTTTTCAGTACAACAGGAGACACACCACACTCCAATAAACGAGGAAGCAGAATCACAGTGAATTGTCATACCTCCATCTATTTAATGATTGGAACCTATTGCCTTTCATTTCCCCAAAACACTGAATGCATGAACTGAATGTACCTAGATGCTGTTCACCTTCACTTTCTGATTGGCAGCATACTGTGATGAAAGGGCTTTAACCTTGTTAAGTAACCTTTTGGAATTGTCCTATACCTTCGGCTCTCTCTCCTCCCCAATCTTTGGCATCTCGTGCCAATTATGTTGGGGAAATGATGTTATTGTCTGAATGCCATGATGGAGTAGATGTAGATTTATAGATTGAGACTCTGAACTTTACATCAATAAGAAAACTACTGGGGTGTCAGCGTATTCTAGAAACTATTCTGTTGTTTTAGCTAAGGATAGATGTTCTAGACCTTGCAGCATCGTTTCCTAGCTTTAACTTGTAAGCTTCTTACACCCCATTATAGAAAAAATCAGAACTGATTTCTTTAATCCATATCTTAATCACTTCCATTTTGAGTACATTTTTACCATTCAAGCAAACTATTTATAGAGCTGCCTTAAAAGATCCTTTGGAAACTAAACTAAATCACAGTAGCACAATTGTTTTATAGTAATCACACTACAGTCACACTACAGAAAATATACACAGACTGTAGTGATTACCAACTTATTTCTGAGCTCAGTAGAATTGTTATAGAGTACTAATGGAGAAGAAATTTGTGAGATTTCAATTATTGTTGAACTACACTGTCAAGTAATTCTAGCCAAAAGACCCACTGGTGAGAAATGCTGAAATTGGGGTCAGAAGCATTTTGTGAGTCATAGACGGTCCATTTGATACAAACCTTTAAATAATTTGGCGACAGAATATCTGGGTGACCTCTTCACATTTTGTTTTTGTTCTATTGGCCTTTGGGGTGTTCTTTACATTTGAGGTCCACTGGTTTGAATTTTTTGTGTTGTTATGATGCTTAGAGAATCGTGTATAGCTAATTCTGTCCTACTAAAGTTTGGAATCAATAAAATAGAATGCAATGTAAGAAACTGTATAATAAACTGTATTGGGTATGATTCTCTCTCTCTAGCTTTATTGATTAGTTTGGGGCTTTGTTCTAGAATTATTCATGATGTAAACACCAACTTTTTCTAGGTTTGATTTGATTGCAAATGGCGGAGCGTCTCTAAGTCTTCATTTTGAACGAGCCCCATTTATGAGTCAAGAGAGGACAGTGTGGCTACCCTGGAATAGCTTCTATGCAATGGATACCCTTACTCTGAAAACTGAAGAGAACTCTATTCCCAGCTGTGACTTAAGTGGTTTCATCAGACCTGATCCTGTTATAATTTCATCGCCACTTTCCACCTTTTTTAGTGATGTCCCTGGTCGAAATCCAATTGTTCCAGAAACTCAGGTATCAAACATAGATATTAGAAAAGAAAAAAAAATCGCAATAAGTTCATTAGCATTATTTTCTAATAACAACCCTATCACAATTATATTGATTTAATTCATATTTTATAATATCAGTTATTTTGAATATTTATATTGACCTTTTCTTCATGAATATAAAACAGAAACAGATATACGGATTCAAAAATAAAAGCAGAATGTATTGGTATATGGCTATGATGTGTTTGGCAATATTCATTACTATTTACCTTGGGTATATTCTTTGTCACAAACACCTGTACAAATTCAGTTGCATTTGTCCATTCTCTTAACTTGGAAAAGTATAGTTCTGAGAGAAATGCTTGCTTAGACATTTTTCATGAATGTTACATTTCTGTGCTGAATTGGGAACCAAGCTTTTCAAAATCCAAGCCTTGAGCACATTAATAGAGGCAACAAAAGTATTACTCACAAATTTCAGAGAGTTCTTGAAGCCCCTTTAGTAGAATATATGTCTTTGATCTGTACCTATTGTTTATGAGAAACCTTAAATCTCTAGCATTAGATTCCTAATTCAGCACTTGCTTCTTCTAGATATAAATATAGAAAATAATAACCAGAAACGTTCCTGTGTAAAAGAACGAGCCTATTCAATGGTGATGGATGTATTGTGCTAAGCTTTTCTTGTTCGTTTTGTGTAGCAAATTCTACTGAAAACCTTAAACCTTATCCAGTTTTCTCTCTAGATTATAAAATCCCATTGAGCAGGTCAAGCTAGGTATAAGGGCCAGCAGGCAAGTTGCCTCTTGCCACAATCACCTGGAAAAAGAGTTGATTCTAGAACTTAAAGAGCAGATACACCAGATGCTGAACCCTCCTTTCCCCCCCAATGGCTTTGCCTTCCCAGGCACCTTCTCCTCAGCCAAGATACAATACTAGAAGTGAACTTCTAGGTGGGCTATGGGGGAGAGCTATGGGAAGAGGTAAGCAGTAAGCATGGGAGAGTTCATTTCCTCTCACTTACATGTCTCTTTTAATCTAAACAAAAACCTAATACATATCCCATTTCCATTCTTGCTCTGCATGAAATTGTCACAGATTCAGGTTTGAGCAAGCATCCTACTTGGCATGTTTGCAAAAACATAATACATGCAGCTGAAGCATGTGGCATCCCAGGTGATAAGGGGGCCTTCCATCATCTTCATTGCTACTGTTATTCTGCTTTCCCCAATCCCTCCCCTTAGGCATCTTCGTTACTTTAAGATGACTGTCAGCAGTAGTTGTAACTTCATAGCATTACAGCTTCATGGGGCCTTCTTGCCTAAAACTAGCAATCAGATCTGTGGTTCTTATTGATGTGGATTTTTTTAAATAAAAAAGCAGTAACAGTGACCAAAATATTACTAATCCACAAGTCTTATCCTAAGTCTTACCATTGCAGAAAGGCAAGCTAAAATTTCCTAGCATATTTACTTTTACCTACAAGTACAACCCATGATCTGAACCAAATAAATCTCTTCCATACCACTCTCATTTAATATGAACTCTCTTTCCTTACTTAGGTTCTTCATGAAGAAATTGAGATTCCAGGTGCCAACATAAAGCTCTGCTATCTGAGTTCCCGTACTGCTGGATACAGATCCTTGCTTAAAATCACCATGACACAATCACTTGTGCCTCTGAACTTAATTAAAGTTCATCTCATGGTAGCAGTGGAAGGGCATCTTTTCCAAAAGTCATTCCAAGCATCTCTCAATTTGGCATACACTTTCATTTGGGATAAAACTGATGCCTATGGCCAGAAAGTTTACGGGCTCTCGGATGCTGTAGGTATGATCACTAGATTCAAATCATGTAACTTTTAAGTGATGGTTTTCCACAACTGCTCTTAAGTTAAAGAAAAATCTGTGATCTGTACTGACAATAGAAAATTCCTATAGACAGCTTCCATTATTCCACAGTAGCAACATTTTTTCTGTTTATATATTGGACAGTATTTATAATTTTCCCAATCCCAAAGTAAAATGGACATTATACAAATAACATTTTTTTAAAAAAATAATGTTACAGTAAAAGTATTATAATCAAAATGCATACAGTCGATGCCCTCAGTCAAGACAAGTAATATTGAAGGCTCATTGAAATAACACATATTTTACATGTTTATAATATCTAATAGGTATTACATGTAACATTCACTTATGTCTGGAAGTACTCAATATAGCACGTAGGGGCACCAATGTGCCTGCTATTTTATTTTACTTTATGAACACTAATCTTCCTGTTATGCCTGACTCTGTGTTTTGTGTGTGTGAGTGTGTGTGAATGAGATTCAATCATGTATGTTTTTCAGAGACTGCCTGGTCAAGTGCTTATAGGTTTCTGGCAAGGTTTTCAGAAGTGGCTTGCCATGGTCTCCTTTCTAGGGTTGAGAGAGAGGAACCGACCAGCTGGCTTTGTGCCTAAGGGAGGATCAGAATTCATGATCTCTCAGTTTTTAGACTGATACCCAAACAGAGAGACAGAGACAGAGACAGAGACAGAGAGACCAAAAGAGAGAGAAAGAAGGGATGAGAAATAGAAAACAAGAACATTGCAAAATATGAAGAGCATATTTTCAATTTCATTTTGCAGGAATTTTTCTGGGCCCTAAATTGATTCTACAAGCTTCCATAAAAATGATAGCTGAACAAATAATTTATCAGTGAAAAATATCTATCCATTATTTAACCTATTGGGGAGAAAAGAAGAATAGAAAAAGTGCTATGACATCTGTTGGAGAAGTTAAAATGACTAAGAACATCCTTCTTTATAGATACCTTCTGATTGGTTAAGTTATTTATCATAATCATTCTGTGAACTGGAACACTTCTCATGACAGATTTTTTTAATTGCCTATGACATGTTTTAAAAATTCAAAATGGGACCCCAGCCCAGTAAGGTTGTGGCGTCTTGTTAGATCAATATTAAATCAGGACCATAGGAATCAATATCTTCTTTAATGATATGTACAATTTTTTCTTTTCTTTTTATATCCCAAGAAAAGTAGACAGGTTTGTGTGTGTGTGTGTGTGTGGACAGGAGGCAGTGATATGCTAGAAAACCTGAAGAAGGAGCAAGGATATGTTTCTGTAATGCTTTGCTCTTACATTTTTAGTTTCTAATTGAGTCTAGCAAAAAACAGTGTCATCACAAAACTCTTTGTAGAAAATAGAAATTTGAATAATGTCATGGACCAGAGCCATAAATAAAGTTGGCCCTGAATATATTGACATCAGAATAAACTCAAATATTCATTAGCACTCCTAGTGACTTTTTTCCAGTAATTTATTAAACTTATTAAAAATATTTCATATCAGGGGCTAAAACTATAAGGTGTTTGTGTTGTATAGATAAACAATAATCAATTGCTGAAAAGACTGATTTACAGAATTTTCCCAAGCTTTTCAGAGAGAAAAAGAAAAATCATTCAAATGACATTTTGATATAATTGATCATTTCTCACAGGGAGCTCAGATCATCCTTTATGTTTTCTGTCAGATAAAAGATAAGGAAGTTTTACCACTCTTCCATCTTAAGTGAATTTATGAAGTGATAATCTATATCTTTGAGGGTTATTAGAGGAGCTTGAGAATCCTTCAGGAAATGATCGAAGCGTCTCTTCAGACCTGTTGCTTACTTTAAACTTCAGTTTCAGTGCAAGTATCATCAGTGTATGCACATATGTATATATACAAGATGACAAGAGGAGATTCTCAGAGTAGATAAGCCTTTGATAAGATAGGATATGATGCCTTACAACTTCAAGATCAGATGGAGATATGCTCTTCAGTCACTTCACCAAAACAGCCCTATCTACATCTATACTTTCAAGCCAAATCCTGGGTGTATTAAATAGATTTTGTTACTAATTGAGCATTTAGGACAGAGTTTATTGGAGACTCACATATCTATGCCAGAGAACTCGGCATGTGGGATTGTTCCACTTCTTCTGGGATACAATAGGTGGAGCTTAGAGAAAGCTATTGAATTTTATTGGAATACAAGTGACCATCCTAGCTAAATGATACATTGCAATCAGACCTCTATAGTCTTCTTTTTGATCCACTCCCTAGCCTAACTAGCTGATGAAGTATATTTCTAAGCAGCCAAATTCATGAAACGTATGTATGGCTGTTTGTTTATTTAATGTATATATTTAATATATATACTGCCTAGGTGGATTCAAGGTGATTTATAGTAGGTATAATAAAATGTAGTATCATTGCTGGAAAAATATTAAAGTAACACAAGATATATAATAAACCTAATTCCTATGTTAATAGGTCTTGTCCAGAATCATTCCAGATGTCTCTGGAAAAGCCAGTTCTTTACAGTTTTCCAGAAGGCCAGAGAAGTAATTCCATCTTTGCTTTGGAAGATATCCTGTTCCATAGAAAGGGAGTCTTTACAAAGAATACCACCACTTCCAATCAGAGCACTCCTATTGCATTTCCCCGTAGGCCAGAACCTTAAGCAAAAGTTCTCCAGCTGTCTGATTTTGGCAAAAATTATCATGGAAAGATACCTATCAAAGTACCATTAAGGATCCTGAAGATAGTAAACAGCACCTGAATTGCATTTGAAAACATATTGGTGGTCTAACAAAGTAACATTAGAATTGAATGTTAAACATGCAGGTTGCTGAATTTTGGAACAACTGAGTGATCTTCAAGGGCAGCCTCATGTAGAGTGAATCACAGTCATAAAATTAAGAAAACATAAGAACATGAGTTCTTATCGGAGCAAACGTTTATCCTATTCTGGGGTAAAAAGTTGAGAGGATGCTTTCCTGGGAACAGCCTTCACTTACTCCTCTGGCAGGACTCCCAGATTGCAAGTTTAACCTCTCTGAGAAAGCATAATATCATTGCAAATTACATGGGATATTGTATTGAAATAAGTAGGTTTTTGAATTAGTACAAGTAAATATCAGTATATTGATGATATCTTACTATAAAATAGCAGGTGTTGTCTCTGGAAAAAGCTTGAATGTGCCCATATCCATATCTAGTCATATTTACTTTGTGTTTCTCAACAGCATTGTTCAAGCTCTTCCTTCACCCACTTGATTGCCTAAATAATCTTCAGAAAATCAAGTTGCTGGTTGGAATGAATGGGCAGGGAAAAGCAATTCAGAAGCAATCCTGTTATAGTTTAACAGAATAATAGAGCTGGAAGGGACCTTGGATATCTTTTAGTCCAACTCCTTGTTCAAGGAGGAGACCCTTACCATTTCAGACAAATCATTGTCCAATTTTTTCTTTAAAATCTCCAGTGTTGGAGCACACACAACTTCTGGACTCAAATAATTCCACTGATTAATTGTTCTGTCAGGACATTTTTCCTTAGGTTAGTATCCTGATTAAATTCTAGAGACCAATGAGACATTTTACATAATTCCTCCAGATTGCTATATCAATTTTCAAGTATCATCTGGAAATCTTTATCCATCAGATATCAGGATAGTCATCTTACCTGGACTATCCTACCTTGGAGGTTAGAAATCCGGTTAACCTCATCACCACTCACTAGAAAATTATCGGTATATGGCAAATCTAAATAACTAAATCACTTCTAGATATCTTCCAGGATCAGGATCATGTCCCATCTGCTCTGTAATGAAGCAGATCTACTGTGTGGCCAACAAAGTAGATCCATAATTGTTATGACAGCCATGACAGTTATTTTTTTACTAACAATATGGGTAAATTCATAATTATCTTTGCAAGGAGATCAAGTAGATCAGAGAGGGATGCTGCCATGTAGAATTGGACAGTACAATAGCAACCTCCCAACCAACATCAAACTTGTTATTCTGTCATAATTTCACAAATATGGCCTCATATCTGGCCATCTGTGGAACAGAGTTCTTTATCACAGCCAGGAGCTTCTGATACATAATTGTCATAGTAATTCCCCTATCCTGGCATCGGGAGTGATGAAAGAGACAAAACCCCATTTGATACATTTCAATGAGAAGGAATCCTCCTCTTCCAGCAAGATCTCTGAGACTACATTCATGGGAAACAAATCTTGAATTCAGAAGTATCCTACCTGTGTTTGTCTTGCTTATAAGTCCAGTTGTTTGGTTCTTGATATTTGGTTCTTTACAATATTTCTTCCACTGGAATGTCTCACCTGCCATACTTCCTCCTTCCTATCATTATTATCATCCTGCCTCCATGTTCACTTCCTTATCTACCTAGCCCACAACTCCCAGTCATTCCAATTGCCACACAACAAGTTTTCCACCAAGAGCTGTTCCCCTTCACTTGTCCTGTCTCCTATAGATCTCCTCCTGTTGCTCACTTAGCAGGTCAGATAAAGATAAGATACCCTTTCCTGTCCTCTCATTCCAGGGTTGAACCTTTCTCCTCAGTTTTCTAACATTCATTCAAATAAACAGTAGTTCTACTTACTTTTTATTTTCTCTTTCATTGGTCTGTTTATTTTCCCACTATCTCTGCTATCACCATATAAAGGGAAACTGCTTCATTGGTCCATTTTTAATAGAGTCTGTTTCATTAAGGCCAGGCAGTTGTCTGGCAAAAAACATGCTGTTTAAGATAACAACTATCTCCTCCACCTTGATACACCTTATAATTTCTGCTCCACTTTCTATTTCTCTTCCATTCATTCTGATTTTAATTGTGGTTCTTCCTTTTTTTCCCTGACTTTTCCTGACTTGATCTTTATGTCCATCTCTATCCACCTAGTGGCTCAAATATAGTAAAAGCTACTCCAGCCATTTTACCTATATACCTTCAACTTGTCTGCTCCTTGGAGGTCCGGCTGAGCAATTTCCTGGCAATCAACCATACTACCAATACTACCCCTGTGGGCCCTCTTTGTCTTTGGGCACAGCATTATTATCCCCTGAGTCCTAGCTTTCTTAGCCTTTCATCTTGACATACTGCCCATGTCACCCAGGACTAGAGGGTGAAGATGAATCTGGAACTTCCTGGTGCTAATTCAGCACCTTATTCTGAGTGACTTCCAATACGTATCATGTTAATTCATGTACTAAGACATTGCCTGTTGGTTTCTCCAGTATGTAATAAAAAGTGGAAACTTTATGGGAATCCATAAAACTTACAGTGAATAATAAATAGGCTATCTTCAAATTGGAACAAGAAAGCTGTTAATTTGGTAAGAACAATAATCTATAATTTAATATTTCCTGATAATTCTATGGATAATGAGGTAACAGATTAATGCATTATTTAATGTATTTCCAGAGTTTTATTCTGTACTTTTTTCCATGAACACAAAAGTAGAGTATTGAATTTAAATATATATTTTCAGTTCTGGAAGCAGCCAGATAATTAAAAATAGAATCTGGGCTGTCATCATCCCTCCCCTCCTTCATTTATTAAATCAATCATTTCCGGCAACTTTAAATTTCCGGCAACTTTAAAGCTCTGTACAGCTCTTCAGAGTATAACTCTTCAAGTTAAATTCCAGGGTCAATATAAAGTCAAATATCTAAATTTAATATTGCAGAATAAAATAAAATAAAATATCTTGGGAACTGTACTTCATAGTAGATGGCAAGTCATTCACATACAATGGTTATTAATATAAAATATGTATATATATATATATATTTCAGTGTCTGTGGGCTTTGAGTATGAGACCTGTCCTAGTCTGATTTTATGGGAGAAAAGGACTGCTCTACTGCAAGGCTTTGAACTTGACCCTTCAAATCTAGGTGGTTGGTCGTTGGATAAGCATCATGTACTTAATATAAAAAGTGGTAAGTTTGCTTATGTTCATTTATGCATTTTTGTAAGTTTTCCATTGGATAGGGAATCTGTAGCCCTAAAGATGTTGGCGAATGCTCTCAGAAGCGTAGTCAACATGATTAATGTTGCAGGATACAGAGAATTGTAGCTGAGCAAAATCTGAAGAACAGTTTCCACATCCCTGTAGGTTCCATTCTCATAGGTGTGCTTGGAATTCTAAGAAATGCTTGTGCTAACATCTGATGGATGTTGAACAATACAAAAGCCCTGTAGAGCCAAGACTTCAAACATATTTTAATATTTAAACTGAATGAAGAAACATTGTGCCATTGCTGTTTTTCTGAAAAGCATTGTTTGTGTTGAGACATTAGCTGCATGCACAGATCTTGCTTAATCTTACAGTACTAAATTAATTCATTTTGTGCACAAATCCACAATTCCTTTTGTGGATTTTTACAATGCATTGAAGTGTTAGTGAACTATGTGGATTGAGCCTGTAATAGACTAAGCCTCAAAAATGAAACTCAATTTTAAACTAACCAAGGTTAGCATGTTATGTGAATGCTGTTGCTAGATCTGTTTGCTGATCTAATTAACTCTGCTAAATTAATACAGCTATTGTATTAAGCCAGGAATAGGCACTTGCAGCCCTTGTATCCATTTCTGATCAAATGTTTGTGTCAGTTTTCTTTACGTATGATTTATAGGAATGTGCTAAGGATATGCACACAATTTAAGTATGAAGAATCTCAATTAACAGAATAACAGTCAAAATGACAGTTTTTGTCTGTATGTTAAATAACTTACATTATAACAGTGAAACCAGTTGAGAAAAGGATATTTGAAAGAAGTTGGATCTAAGGTATCATTAAAATTTCATCAGCAGAGGTTACATTTATGTATAAGGCTTAGATTTTAAAGAATATTTTGATGTATTCTTGCAACATACCCTGCAAGGCACACCCACAGGCAGCAAATACATCTTTTAAATAAATGAATGAATAATAGTATTATTTTACTTTAAATTAAATTATTTGATTTATCTTTCACAGTTTATTTTACATAGCCACATTTTTGTTCAACTTATAAAACACATTGAACAAAAAAATTCAGTTGACTAAAATTTAACTATCACCTTTCAATGTAAAATTCAAATTAACTTGCAATCAATTGTAACCATTTAAATTGCCAGTATCAAGTATGAAACACATTTTAAAGTAATTCATTATTTAATGTGTGTTTGGCATATACTCTGACTTCATCTTTTCTAGAAAGGTGGAAAATATTTCTCTCAACTCATTCACTTGAAAGAACAAAGTGGCTGATCCGTTTCCATGGCTTAAATATATTCACCACACCTGCTCTGGAAAAAAAGGAAGAGAAAAATTCCAAACAATTATACTCTTGCCAAACATTCAAAGCTGATTTTAGCATCTCAGGGTGATAATGATCTTGGGTTTTCAGGGTTGAATTCATTAAAAACCTCATGCTATTCCAAGTGGAGCATATCTTAATAGCAAATTAGAATGGGAAAAATCTAAGGAAAATCTATTACATTGTCTATTTTATTGCGAACATTACTGATTTCAATAAAGAACATGTCTCTTTTTCACTGTGTTAGTCAAAGAGTTACGACATACAGAAAATGTGTTAGATAGCACATAGGTTACATTAGTCTCAAGATACAGTGCCCCAAAATGTCTTAGACTTCAATTCCATACTTGCTTCTGTCAAGTCCGGATGGCACTAGGTTGATGAAGAATAGTATGACTTCTTTTTTTTTCTTTTTTTTTAATAGAAAAAGTTTTTATTGGTCAATAACGTACAAAACAATAGCTTACAATATGT
>JANHFO010001893.1:8076-34947 GCA_032468095.1 Pareas carinatus | reverse complement strand
TCTTTCTTTCTTTCTTTCTTTCTTTCTCTCTCTCTCTCTCTCTCTCTCTTTCTTTCTTTCTTTCTTTTTTTTTTCCCCATATGTACATGCAAATCCAGCTCAATTTACCTTTCAATACCTCATCATTTAATTTTTTGTGTTAGTTCCTATAACAGTAATCACATATCAATTTAACTCTTTTAGATAGATTTTTCAAGGCAGATTAGTATTTTCTTGTCTGTGTTCTATACCAAAACAAAACCTTGGCAATAGAGCGCTGAAGTACGTGGCAAAGTGAATAGAAATCTAATCTAGATGCATACGGAGGGGGCAATAATGGAGCAAAGTATTAAATATATGCAAAAACATACAAAATCCTATACCTAACCTTCCACTGCTGTAATAGTATTTATATACTAAGTTACACACACAAGCAAATACATTTATAGTGTTATGTCAGTGACTCTAGCATTGTCAAAGATGGGCATTTTGCTATGCTTTATGCTGTTTAATCAGGTGTTAAAAGTGACAGCTGCAAAGACATGTACTAGGAAAAACCAGTTCATATGCACAGGTGGTGCTTGAGAAAAAGGACAGTTGGTGACAGAGTTTACCTTGTGTGGGCTTCAGTTGGGAAGAACAAAGATAATTCTTTCCTGTCAAACTGTCTTGAATATCTGAAGAAAACACTAGCAGGGATGTGACTAGAAGGAAATGGCAAACTGGGTCTTCTTTCTCTGTTATTATGAGGGAGAGGGAAAAATTAAGCATCCAGCTTCTCGGTTTCAGGATTCACATCACAATTATTCAGCGAGCATAAATAAGGTTATTTATTGAGTTGGGGGCCTGGTCTCTTATTTCTGAGAAAATGAAATTAAGGTAAGGATGATTTTTTTAAAAAAGTACTTCTTTATAGAACACAACTGACATATAGAATTGAGTTCCAAATCTTTTAGAACTGAATGCCAAAACCCTTGTTTGAAAGGCCGTTACAAAGAATTAGTGAATTTGCTTTGTCAATTTTCAAAGATAGATAGCTTCACTTGTAAGGCGAAGGCTATGTACTACATGGCACTTAATTTACTCAACTTATTTTAATTTTTTTTGCAGTGATTGTTGGCTGTGAAAATTCATTAGCAAGAAGATAAAAACAGTAAGGAATTGGTGCTTTAGTGCTTTGGTTAAAGTACTGGCCCATAAGATAAATAACCACAATTTTTAAAAGAATCCATACTTCAAGTTCAGCTTCTTGATTTTCATATAATACATTACATGAACTTAACCAATTATTATTTATTCAGCAGACTCCGGTTAACCAATCCATAACTTAATGCTACATGTGAAACAGTTCATAGTGTGCCTTTGCCAAAGATTCCTCCTCAGTGTTTATGTAGAATTATTTTGCCTGCTTTGCTAAACCATATAAAGTCTGCTTTTCATTCATTATAAAAACTATAATTAAGCCTGCTGAATAAAACCTGTGCTATAATGCTATTATGTAGACAAGTATTAATATCTAGTAGCAAAAATAAATTATCCCAAAATAAATATCTTGTACTCTGTTTTCTGCAAGATTCTATGAAGTTGTCTCTCTTTTGTGTATGTACAATAAATAATGTTTAATAAAAGACTCAGTAAAGCACTCTTAGGACCTGCCTATTGTGCCTTGTACAAATAAAGATTAGTGTACAGATAACAATCTTCCCCAAAAGAGAAACAAAATGGCTTATTAGATCAATTTAAGTCATGGTATTTTTAATAGTGTAATGTATGGTCCCAAACTGAACAGAACTTTGAATTTCCATGTAATTAATAAGAAATGAACACATTGTATTTTTTTCAGGAAGCATGAGGACTAAAAGATTCATTATTAAAGTAGGGTTTTTTTCTTTGAGAAGATAAAGCATTTTTATTCTTTTTATTTCCTGTAGTTTGACTGTAAAATGCCCCTGGGGGGAAAATGCAACTAGAAAAATAGTAAAAGTTCCAAACACACTTTTTAAAATATTCTTCCTTGCATAATTGCATAAATTAGTTCAACAACAGGGTAATCTGCCTTGTGGACAAATAAGCTAGAGGTTAATTTATATCAAGTGCTATTTCTTTCAATATAGCACTTACATGAAAATGATAGAACAGGTACAAGCTACCTGTAGATATATCACTGAGAACAGTCAAGAATACACCTAACTTAATGATGATACAATTTAACTTTCATTAAACAATTAAAGAAAGCAATGAGTCCCAATGTATGGTCAATAGATTCCTTCATAACTATCATAGACGATCTAACTAAGAAAATATAATAGCATATACTTCATAAATGGAATGTGATTCCTTCACAATCTCACGCTAATATGAAGTGAGGCCTTTTATCAATAATTTCAATATAAATTGGCTAATTTTCAATTCCTTTTGCAAAAGTACATCAAGGGAACAGCTGCTCAGAAAATCATTTTTGTTCTCCAGTTATTAGATTACACACCAAATGCAAGAAGTTTCAAGACAATTCCTTGTGAGAACACTGACATCTGGGATAAGAAAATTTTATTTTCAAAGATTTAAAGATACTTTAGAGACATTTAGCTTAATTTCTCTAAGTAGTAAAAATGAGAATGAAGAAAATGAATGATAATTATAAATTAATTCTTTTCAAATCCAGAGTTGTAATTGATTCATTCTGTAACTGAATTTCTTCAAAGGGTTTCAGGGTGAGAACTGGGCTCACTTTTGCAGTGAAACTAATTCAGAATCACTTTCAAGTCCTAAAAAAAACAGCTTATGTTCTATTTCCGTACCTTTTGATATACTGTTTAAATTTTGATATGAGAAACAGTTTTCAGTACCTTTCAACCAAAGCTACTGTAAAATATAAGCTGAAGAAAAAGTTCCCAGAAAGTGAAGAACACTTTAGTCACAGGTGTCAAAAGATATATAATTTAAAGATTTCTACTTTATTAATCTCTCATTCACAAATAGGTGCCTTAGGAAGTTGGATAATACAGGGTTGACCTGGATTCCTTGGTCTGTCACAAGTAAATGCAGCTAAGTCTCCTCTGTATTAGAAAACGTGCTGCAATGCATACTAAATTCAAGATTAGTACAATTCTTTGTTCTGACTTTTTAACAATCCTAGAGTCACCATCTCCTTAAAATCAGGTTTCTTTAGAGAGCTCAACTCCTAAATGGCCTTAAAAATATATTCCTATGTAGGTTTTTATCAAGTATTCCATTACATTCCCCTAAGATTTTTTTTTTTTACATTTTCCATTCTAACCTGCAACCTTCACATTCCCTTGAGGTATCACATTTAAGCACTCTCAGGGTTAATTCTATAGCTTCCCAAACCAGATGTGATTGGTCAGTTGCTGCCACCTGCTGGCCAGATGTTAATATCCATATGGCTCAGTGACTAAGATGCTGAGCTTGTCCATCAGAAGATCAGCAATTCGACAGTTCAAATGCTGAGCACCATGTAACAGAGTGAGCTCCCATTACTTGCTCCAGCTTCTGCCAACCTAGCAGTTTAAAAGCATGTAAAAATAAAAGTAGAAATATAGGGACCATCTTGGTGGGAAGGTAACAGTAGTCCAAGTGCCTTAGGCATTCAGTTATGTCAGCCACATGACCATGGGGACATCTTCGGACAGCGCTGACTCTTCAGCTTAGAAATGGGGATGAGCACTGCCCCTAGAGTCAGACCAACTAGAAGGCATGTGTGGAGGTAACCTTTGCCTTTTACCTTTATACTAAAAAAAAGTTATCTCTGAAGAATGACAGCTTCATTCATATACAAGAGGGAAAATGCCTTACATCTGTTTGGCATAGAAGCAATTAATTAATCCAATTCATGTATAACAAATATGAGAATTAGTTGGTCCACTCTCTGTGCGTGCTTTAAGTCAGTTATGACTCCTGCCTTTCTTGGAAAGATTTGTCTGCCATTACCTCCTTTGTAGTGCTGAGAGAGTGACTCATCCAAGGTCATCCAGCAGAAGCCTAAAGCTCAAAGGTTTCCCAACCACTATACAAAACTGGCTGTTTAGCTTTTGGTGCACAGGGGGCATGTTTAGGTGTATTTGTGCATTGCTTCTAACCGTATGAAGATAGCAATTTCCTAAAGTCGCTAGTAGTGTGGGAGACATGGCATCCTGGTGAATATGTGCAATTTCTTTTAATGTTTTATAGTTTTTTATGTACTGGAAAAGTTTGGTGGTCGGGTGGCTGAGAACAGCGCTTTGTTTTGTAAACAGTTGATCTGCCAAAAAAAAAAAAGGATCTCCAAAATTAAGGACTGGTAAAATTGCATTGATCATAAGGTGTAATCCTATGTTAAGTTTGTGGAAGAGATGTTTAAAAAAAAAAAGTCCATTCCCAGTAAGCAGAACAAACGTATTTTCAGCAATTAAAGTGCTCACATTAAGATTCAAGGAAGATTTCTACCAATTAACAGGCAGTAGCGAATAAAATTGGCACTTTAGATAGAGGTTGTGTGCAAGACAATTAATAAAAGACAATACGAGAAAGAGAAGCTTATTTGTTTGCTTGCTTGTACAGTTTAGAAGCTGCCAGACTCCTAATGACTGGATGGCTTACAATTTAAAAAATAGAAAGAGTAAAATAAAAGAGAGAAATTCTGAGAAACCAAACAAGACAACCTCTGGAATGATCTCCCCCCCCAGAGATTCGCATTATCTCAGACCTCCGTGCCTTCCGCCGCGCTATAAAAACGCACCTTTTTATCCAGGCCGGTCTTTTCCGCTTATAACTCAATATTAATTTTATCTTTTTAACTGCAAATATGGTGACAAATTGGCTTTAAATTACGGTTTTAAAAAAAATTCAGCCACTCTGGTATATATGTTTTAATTATTTTTAATATTGTTATTTCTCTGTATTGTTTTTAAAATGGCTGTACACCGCCCTGAGTCCCTTCGGGAAGAAGGGCAGTATAGAAATGCAATAAAAGTAAAGTAATAGGGTCTCATTCCCTCACCCCACCCAAGGCCTGGGAGAATAGCCAAGTCTTCAAAAGCTTTGTGAATATCGTGAGGGTGAGAGTCATCTGAATCCTTTGGGTGGGATATTATTACTGATATCTTCTATTTATATACTGTAGATACGTTTTATGAATTATATTTAAATAGTTTAAAAGTTTTTGATTTATATTTAATTCTGTTATCATACCATGAAATCACTTATTTTGGATGAATGTGTGAATATAAGTGTAAGGAGGAAAATTCTGATCAGATATGCATGATATACAGTCCCCTGGATACAGAAACTATAGTTTTGGGATTATTACGGTTAATAACAGTTACAATATACATGTAAATTCAGTACTATGCTGCCTAATATTCTCTAAGAAATGTTTAGAATCAGGATGTTCACCATTTAAACAGTTTCTTTTAAAATGCTGAAGATTTGTTACAGTGATTTCAACAGCTGTACTTCATTAAACAGGCAGCAAAAAATAATCTTTTAAAAATAGATATCTTTGGTCATGGATTAAAGTATTCAAATTAATTCAAATATGAAAGCAAAGTCATATTTGAATGGAGAGAACCTCATTTTCTTCCCACTACTCATTAAAATAGAAATGAAATATTTTTGAAAAATATTTAATAAGTCGGTAGCATCCATGGAAGAAGTCAAGCTTGTTACAGTATGTACAGAATCATCACAGATAAAATTGGTGAATGCATTCTGAAATATCCCCAACCATTAATTGAGGTGGTTATGAAGTCTTTTTCTTTTGCATATTGACAGCCTTTACTATCTATCTATCTATCTATCTATCTATCTATCTATCTATCTATCTATCTATCTATCTATCTATTATTTAGACTTATATACCACTTAACAGTGCTTTACAGTACTCTCTAAGTGGTTTACATAGTCAGCATATTACTCCCAATAATCTGGGTCCTCATAATTTCTTCTATATTTGGATCTAATTCTTCTGAAAATTCATTGTTGAGAATTCAGTTCTGTTTAGATCTTTGAGTTTCTTTTCTTGTCTAGGTAAAAACAAGTCTTATTAGTTTGGAAATTTAAGCTTTCTTTTATTAATATGTGTACCATAATGGATATTTTTTAAAAATAAGCAACCTCACTAGGAAGAAATTTTTAAGTTGTCTTTGTGAAATCATTCACCACCATCCTTAGCTTGCCCATACTTTAAAATCCGCAGTTAAGACTTTTCACACAGATTATTAATTTCACAAAAATATTTTTAGCAGTAGTTCCACAGTATTTATAACTAGAATTCAAAGACTATCTTGTTCATCCCCTGATTGATGATGGTTTAACCTGTATTTATGTTATGTCTTGATATTTATATTGTCTGCTTTTACTCAGTGTTTTTAAGCTAAATCGATATGTTTGTTTATACATTTTTCTACTAGCCCTTATATTAAAAACTGTACTCTCAAATTTACATTGAATACATTTTTTTAAGCAGCAATTACTTGCTTTGTTGCATTGTATGGTATATTGAGGTGCAAATAACACAGTCTTAAAACTATTGCGAACTGAATACAGTGGGATCTACCTTCAAGTTAAACATTTTTATTGTACTCTTGCATAAAAAGAATTAGTTTGAGGGAAAGATCAATATGCTGGTAGACGCACATTCCAGTGTGTGGCTAAAAAATTTTACAGGAAAAAGAAAGAGTAACTTTCTTTTAAACCTGGAGAATTTAAGCAAACCTACCAAACGCTTCTTCTGTGATATACAGTATAGCAGTGTATTAATGTTAATAATTTTGCTTTAATTAGGTCCATGGAAGAAATTTGCTATCTATTGATTATGATCGGAACATTCGCACCGAGAAAATATATGATGATCACCGGAAGTTCACACTCCGTATCATTTATGATCAGCTTGGACGGCCTTTCCTTTGGCTACCCAGCAGTGGACTTGCTGCTGTGAATGTCTCTTATTTTTCAAATGGACGATTGGCTGGGCTTCAGCGTGGTGCCATGAGTGAAAGAACAGAGATTGACAAACAAGGCAGGGTTATTGCACGCATGTTTGCTGATGGAAAAGTGTGGAGTTATACATACTTAGAAAAAGTAGGTAATTGTTGGTATCACCTTCAGTCCTGCATTAATTAAAGTTTGGGATTTACTGATGCTGGCATACATAGCTATACATCAAACAATTCAAAAATCATAATTGAGCTGCCTTTGTATTTTAAGAACTTAAGCAGAGTATTTGTTCCTGAATGCTAGATATAAGCTAAAGATAACACATACAACTACTGATTAATGTGTTATATCTTCAATCTTGGGACTAAACTTAAATAGACCCTGTACCAATCTTATTTTTAAAAAACTTATTTCCTTCTCCTTCATCCCCTACCTTTTGACTAGTTCTGGAGAACTCAGCTGCACATTCTTTCTGTCTGTTTGCTGGATTGTTTGATTATAGATTCTTTTAGATAGATATGCAGGCAGATTAATCCAGTGGAGTTTAATGTCTAATAAATATATTTAAAATTGTAACTTTTAATATCTCTGCAATGTTATGAAATAGACAACACTAAATAATTATATAAGCTAAAATACTGTATTTGAAAACCTTGGAATACAAATCCTTTGATTCTGGTTTAAAATGAAGTGAGGTCAGCTCTTACAAGAACGAGTTTCCTTTAAAGAACTGCAAGAAATCCCATTTTAAGAATACTTTGCCATAATCAGACTCTTTTATGCCAACAGTGAGTAACGCTTACTTATGAGCTTTGCTAATTAAATGTTAATTAGGTAACACATTGTGTGATCAAACTTTTCAGGTTCTATGTGTGTCTTTGCCAAGAATGGAAAAAAGTCTCTTTATGGTAAAAATAATAATAATAATCCAAAGCACTATTACAGGTGTGCTTAATACTGGGATATTCCTTAACGTAATATCAGCATAGTGTACAACATAGTATAGTGCTTGCATGATTATCCTAGCAAGCAAATGAATTTGTGAAAATGAAGTCAATAGAGCATTTGACATTTCTTTATAAACATAATGACACAGAATAGAACAGGGTGCACTATTATTTGTTTTATAATTGCATATCAATTTTGGGGGTTTTTTCCCTCCCAAATAAATTAATAGCCATCTACATTAAAATGTTTGTAGCAGCAATAGCTGTAACTGTCATGTATAAGAAGGAATCCTTAATGGTTTGTGTTGTATTGTGATATCCATATGATATATTTTTGATCCAAAAAAGCATAAAATGTGACTTTGTTTTTTCAATAGTCTATGGTGCTACTCCTTCAAAGTCAGCGACAGTACATCTTTGAATATGACTCTTCAGATCGGCTGCATGCTGTCACTATGCCAAGTATAGCTCGACACAGCATGAGCACTCACACCTCAATCGGCTATATTCGAAATATTTATAACCCACCTGAAAGTAATGCTTCAGTGATTTTTGATTACAGCGATGATGGAAGAATTTTGAAAACATCTTTTTTAGGAACTGGTCGGCAAGTTTTCTACAAATATGGGAAGTTATCCAAGTTATCGGAGATTGTGTATGACAGCACAGCAGTGAATTTTGGATATGATGAAACTACAGGAGTTCTGAAGATGGTTAACCTACAGAGCGGGGGCTTTTCTTGCACCATCCGCTATCGTAAAATTGGCCCTCTGGTTGACAAACAGATTTACAGATTCTCTGAAGAAGGTATGGTCAATGCTAGGTTTGATTATACCTATCATGATAATAGTTTTCGAATAGCTAGCATCAAGCCTATAATAAGTGAAATCCCTCTTCCAGTTGACCTCTATCGTTATGATGAAATCTCAGGCAAAGTAGAGCACTTTGGCAAATTTGGGGTAATCTATTATGATATAAATCAAATAATCACTACGGCTGTAATGACACTGAGCAAACATTTTGATACACACGGACGGATTAAAGAAGTTCAGTATGAAATGTTCCGATCACTCATGTACTGGATGACAGTGCAATACGACAGTATGGGAAGGGTAACTAAGAGAGAATTAAAGCTTGGGCCTTATGCCAATACAACTAAATACACATATGATTATGATGGAGATGGGCAGCTCCAGAGCGTGGCAGTCAATGACAGACCAAATTGGCGTTACAGTTATGATCTAAATGGAAACTTGCATCTCTTGAATCCTGGGAACAGTATCCGATTGATGCCACTGCGCTATGATCTAAGAGATAGAATTACGAGACTAGGTGATATGCAGTATAAAATTGATGATGATGGTTTTCTGTGCCAAAGAGGTTCTGACATATTTGAGTACAATTCCAAGAGCCTCTTAACAAGAGCTTATAATAAAGCAAATGGATGGAATGTTCAGTACCGTTACGATGGATTAGGAAGACGAGCTTCTTACAAAACTAACTTGGGACATCATCTTCAATATTTTTATGCTGATCTTCACAACCCAACTAGGATAACACATGTGTATAACCACTCAAATTCAGAAATTACTTCTTTGTACTATGATCTGCAAGGTCATCTTTTTGCAATGGAAAGCAGCAGTGGAGAAGAATATTATGTTGCCTCGGATAATACGGGTACACCACTGGCAATTTTCAGTATCAACGGTCTAATGATCAAGCAACTGCAATACACAGCCTATGGGGAGATCTATCACGATTCTAATCCTGACTTCCAAATAGTCATTGGATTTCATGGAGGGCTATATGATCCCTTAACAAAACTGGTCCATTTTACTCAAAGAGATTATGATGTTTTGGCTGGACGTTGGACCTCTCCTGATTATACAATGTGGAAAAATGTTGGTAAGGAACCTACCCCATTCAACTTGTATATGTTCAAGAGCAACAATCCTCTCAGCAATGAACTGGATTTAAAGAACTATGTGACAGGTGAGAAATAATTAATAGTCTGGAAATCTAAGGAACATTGTAAAAAGATGTAAGAATGCTATTTTGCTCTTAGGAAACTCATTTAGTATCAAGTACAGACTCAAAATTCTTCATTGAGCAGTATAGGAAGAAGATTGCACTGATTAATGAACCAACTACTATGTTTTTGAACACTGGCAACGTAATCTTGCATCTGATCATGTGGATTTAAGATCAGCTAAAAGAGTTGAACTTAAGCACACATGATTATTTGTATTTTTTTTTTAAAGAAATACACAAAGATTAGATATGCACCAAGCTAATTTCATGTAATAACTGTTTCTGGATTGAGCAGAAGAATCACACTTCATGTATGTGAATTAACCTTAGCAATGTAAAATGCTAAAAGTTAGATTTTATAAACATATTTTGCACCAATTCGCACATGCAATCCTGTGACTTCTTCTGTTATATGCAGCCATTTAATTCAGGGGGATTTAGCAATTCCTTGAGATAAATACTATGCTAAGGATATAGTTCGATGTTTGTCAGCCAGTGGGTTGTATGCCATTAGTGGCAGATTGTAGTGTTGTGAGTAGGAGTTGATTTGCCTTTCCCAATTGAAAAAGAAGCGAGCAGGAAAAGTGGTCAGAGCTGACAGTCTTTAAAGATTTTAATTAAATAACAAAAATAAAATAAAATGATATGTTGCATTACTTAACTCTCCATTATTTGGATGTATTTTGGGGGGGGTTGGATTTAGACTGTTTGAAAATAACTGTGAATAATTTCCGATTTAGTTTTTAGTTACACTCAAAATAAAATATCTATACCCAGGTCACAGCAAGCAAGCATATTATTCATTTTAGCTAGCAAAAGTATAGCCTGATATTTATTTATTAAACATCAATAAACATCAAAACCATTAACTGCCCAAACAGAACAAAAGGCAGATATAGCAGGGACAAAAAGATGAACAAGCAAGAGAAAAAAAGGGCAAAGGACTTAATATCAACCATCTAAATTATCAATATTTCTATTAAAAGGACAAAACTTCCAGGGTCACTGGAAACAATATCAGCATCGAGAGTCTCAATGGAAAAAGCCTTTGTTCATTTCAGCCGTAGCCTCTTTTATGTCCATAGAAGCAGAATAAAGTAAGACACCAATTGAAGCATCCTTTATTCTGCACTATGAAGAAAAGAATTTGGTTGGATGAAGAGGATGTATCCAACAAGAGGAACACTTTCCCCATTTTAATGGTCTTCAAATTACCATGACCAGATTACCACTGGTTAATTGTTCTAACTGTGAGGAAATTTGTCCTTAGTTATAGGTTTTTTTCTCTCTTTGATTAGTTTCCATCCACTGCTTCTTCTCCTGCCTTTAGGTGCTTTGGAGAAAAGGCTGACCTCTCCCTCTTCTTTGTTGTAGCCCCTTAGATATTGGAGTACTGCTATCATGTCACCCCTAGTCCTTCTTTTCTTTAAACTAGACATACCCAATTCCTGCACCTTTTTTTGTATGTTTTTAGCTTCCAGTCCCCTACTCAAGGTTAAACATTTAAAATGCGCCATTTTATTTTACAAGCTCACATCTGCGATCTTGCATATTTTTATCTGAAATCTTGTAAGAGTGAAGAAATTATTGAAATACTTTCCACTTTAATTATTTATAAATAGATAATACTCTTTTACTTTAATATGAGTACATATGGATACTAATTTCCCAATGCCAGCTGCCATGCCAAAATGGGGAAGACTCTCTTAAAATTTAAAATAATGTTTCCTTCCACATGTCGCATAAATATTCTACTCTGTTGGTATTAATTTGCCACTTAGTGCTAAGTTATTTATGAGTACTTCCAAAGAAAAGAAATTAACAGCTATTCAATAAAACCTTTTTCAGAACAGAATGTGGTACATGTTGGTTTTTTTAAGAAAAAGAAGTATTCCCATTCATGCAACTGCTATAATTTACAAAAACTTCAAATATTAGGCAAATGAATTATATTTCAAGAAAGTTAAAACATAAATTATTGGAGTTGGGGAAATCTTTAATATGCATTGTATCCTCCATGATATCTAGGATATAGTCTTCTAAGAGAGAATATGAGATAGATGCAACAGAAGCATTGTGTGAAAATGGCTGGAATGAAAAGGATTCAGAAATCTGTCCAATAAATGTTTTAAACTATTGCTTCCCCAAAGAAGAATAAACTACACTTAACATCCATTATGGCCATCCTGGTTGAAAATTATGGAAATTAAAGAAATTAATCAAGAGGAATTAATTCAATAGTTAGTTGGTCACCATGTTTTCCTAACTAATAGCTCTTATACCTTACCATAAATGTTTTGTTGACCCCAAATTATTAATCTTGCCTTATTGCTTTTTCTTTCCTTTTTTGCCATGGCCTTCCATACCCAGCCCATGGTGACATCTGACACGCTTTTACCAAAAAAGGAAACTTTTCCTTTCCTTATGCAAAGTAGAACATGAATCCTGAAACAGGATTCTTCCTTCCTTCCTTTCTTCCTTCCTTTTATTTCCTATTAGAATAGCTGAAATTTAAAAAAATTGAAAGGCAATACTGTACCATAGATATCAGAGAGCAATAAATAATGTCTTGATTATTTATGAGTGGGGTTGATACCTGTAGCATACTTCTCCCTTCCTTTATGATAGTTTTCTATTTAAAAAGCACTCTAAGCATTTTACTTGCCAAAACTCAGAAAAAGCTTCTCCTACGAATGCTCTACTTCTTTGTAGCACTGATGCAATATCTATCATTTTACTTTTTGGAACACTTTTATTATCCAAATTGTCAAGAAAAATGCTTCAGATCTCATCCGGGCTTTATAAGTAGACCCAGACTCGATTCTAATACTGTTGACTAGCCATCTTCACCTTTCATAATAAATGTGCTTGTTTTAATTCTTAGATGTGAAAAGCTGGCTAGTGATGTTTGGCTTTCAACTCAGCAACATTATACCTGGTTTCCCAAGAGCAAAAATGTACTTTGTATCACCTCCTTATGAATTGTCGGAATCTCAGGCATGTGAAAATGGTCAGGTAAGCAATTTTCTTTAGCATTACATTTTGGGGTTGCAATTAGGAATGTTTTGCAAATTTCATAGGCATGTTTAAGTTTTGTAAAATTTAAAGTCATTTCAAGATATAGCAATAGCAATAGCACTTAGATACTGCTTCACGGTGCTCTAAAGTCCTTTCTAAGTGGCTTGCAGAGTCAGCATAATACCCCCAACAATCTGGGTCCTCATTTTACCGAATTCAGGAAGCTGAAAAGCTAAGTCGTCCTTGAGCTATGATAACAAACACATCCTGAATCTATTCCTTATCATTAAGAGAATTAGAAGATTGCACTGATCATGCCAATGCTTTTTGTAAAAGGAATATTTGAATGTTTTGCCTGGCCATATTGTTTTCTAAAGTTTAGAATAATGAACACAGCTGATAACAGTAAAACTAGTGAAACATAGATGGATTAGATTGAATCCAAAGATTTAATTTTTATTATCACTTTTATTTAGAATTTCAGCATCTTTTTTGATATTTACATTTGACACATTTACATTACCTATGATTAAAGAGCCTCTACCCCAATTAATTACTCATATAGTCATCTTTTAATAGCAGACAATGTTTATGTCTTTATATCAGAACAGTAACGGACAATAACAATGCTGTATAATTATCATGTCTGAATGTTGTATATTAATAAAACCATTATAGCTTAACGAATAAACAATGGCTGAAATAGTTTTACTGTTAACTTTACCCTTTGACTGTCTTTGTCCACCACATGGTGGAACAGAGGACCATAACCAGTTTTTCATGTAATCTCTTGCCCCCCCCTGCATTGTTATCATTTTTTCTGCGTGTTATTTTTTAGACTAAACTAATACATAGCTAAGTTGCAATGGTTCTTTATAAAGGCTTCAATTAAAATGTTTCTTTGTTTTCATTTCTACGTCTATAATATTATTTTGGAGATTTTGCAAGTGCAACTATATGCTATGCTTTAATTGGATAACATTAAATTTGAACAAAGCAAAACACCCTCTAGGCAACTTATAAAAGATACTTTTTTTCAAATAAAATGATCAAATTACAAAAACTGAAAACAGCAAATCAGAATTGTTCAAAGCAAATAGTCTAATAATTTGATTAAATTCCGATTGAAACAAATACTAGTATCTCTTTGGGAAGAGAGCTCCAAATATGAATCTATTTGAAAAACTCTGATCAGATTAATACCCAGGTTTGCATTGTACAAATCTATCAGGGCATCAATCTTGTGTATAGAGTACTTCTTTAAAATCTACCTTTAAAAGTTAACTCATTTAAATTGAACTAGAAATTGAACACAAATTATCAATGCAACTGATACATCACATCATTCTCATATGCAATGAAAATCTGACTCACATTGATTTGAAAGCAAGCAAAGCAATGATTGATTTTATATTAGTTGAATTCTCTTTAATCGCTATTTATGGCAGGCTATATTTCAGCACTGTTCAAAATATTTTTTATTTGACTGGATTGCTGTATTCAAATGTAATTTTTGACATAATTAAATAAATTAGAATTTTAGTCTGTATTTATCAGTAATGTCTTTTAACTCTTATTTTTATTTTAGTTAATTACTGGCATACAGCAAACAACAGAGAGGCACAACCAAGCATTCATGGCCCTTGAGGGACAAGTCATATCGAAAAAATTACATGCCAGTCATAGAGAGAAAGCAGGTCACTGGTTTGCAACCGCTACTCCGATTATAGGTAAGGGGATCATGTTTGCTGTGAAGGAAGGCAGGGTAACCACCGGCATTTCAAGCACTGCAGCGGAAGACAGCCGAAAAATTGCTTTGGTGCTTAATAATGCTTACTACTTGGACAAAATGCACTATAGCATTGAGGGGAAAGACACCCATTATTTTGTCAAGATTGGCTCCTCTGATGGTGATCTTGTCACCCTGGCCATGACAAGTGGACGCAAAGTTTTGGATAGCGGAGTAAATGTTACAGTGTCCCAGCCAACCCTCCTAATCAATGGAAGGACTCGAA
Organism: Pareas carinatus; assembly: GCA_032468095.1. NCBI lineage: Eukaryota > Metazoa > Chordata > Lepidosauria > Squamata > Pareidae > Pareas > Pareas carinatus. Next base: position 20,024 of record JANHFO010001893.1, on the reverse strand, counting down.
GGTTTACCAACGTTGAATTCCAATATTCCACTTTATTGATTAACATGCGTTATGGTCTGACCCCAGACACTCTGGATGAAGAAAAGGCTAGAGTTCTGGACCAAGCTCGCCAGCGGGCTTTGGGGTCAGCCTGGGCCAAAGAGCAACAGAAGGCACGGGATGGCAAAGAGGGGAGCCGCCTCTGGACTGAAGGAGAGAAGCAGCAACTTTTGAGCACAGGGAGAGTCCAAGGATACGAAGGATACTACGTGCTCCCGGTAGAGCAGTATCCTGAGCTGGCAGACAGTAGCAGCAACATCCAGTTCTTAAGACAGAATGAAATGGGAAAGAGGTAACCAATTAATCTGCTGTCATTCTTGCCTGGATGAATCAGTAGTTACAACTGTTATCTCCTCTCCTAAGGAGATGAAGACCATCGGGGGCACTCGGCTGAGCTGCTTTGGGATAAGGAGTGGCAAGAGAGCTCACATTTTTTGAGTCAAATGCTGCTGTTCAAGGGATTAAGAACTACATCCTGAAGTGGACTAAAGCCAGACTGAACACTTTTAAGTCACTTAAGTTCAAAAGTACCCCATAAATATTACCCACTTGTTGTGGGTCTAAAGAAAAATGATAATAATAATTTCACAACAAAAAAGATTGAAAAAGAAGGCCTCATCTTATATTACCTCACTCCATTCACATGTGAGCAAATGTTCAAGAAATCCAAGAGGTCCACCCACCATCCACTAAGTCAGCTGATGAGAAAGATTCTTCAGGCTGCTTGTTTGATAAAACATTCTCGAGGTTTTTCATTTAAAAGCAAAATACAGGTGCATTTAATACATGACTTCTGGGGTGATTTGTGTGTAGCAACTGGAAGAAAGGAGAACAGGAGCAACAGAGCACTGGAAATAGGAACAGAAATATATTAAGGAATATAAATCTGAACTTGCACTCTGACCCTGCTTTTGTCTGACCTAAAGGTTAATTTATTCAAAGAGGGCAGAGAGTAAAGTTCAATTTGAAATTGTGGCTATAAATCACTACTGATAAATTTCATACTCTGTTTGTCTTTGAAGATTCCATTGTGGACAGTAACACAGTTGCAGGGTGTAGTCTGTTTAGATTCAGTAGTTTGTTGGTCAGTTCTGGTAGAGCTGTGGGCATCGTATTAACACTGTTGCAAATGGGCACCAATTCAGATCACCCTGTACATACATCAGCCAGAAGGCACAATCACTGTTTCAGATTTTAAAAAGAAAAAAATATTAGTGTGCTTGTTTGGTCAAGAAACTGAGACAATCACATTATGGTCACTAAGAAAAAGGATAAAAAATAAAAATAAAAAACAAGTCTAATAAGAACTTTGGTACAAAACTTTTTTGTATTATACATGTATGAATTGTTCATTGAGTTTTTATATTAATTTTAATTTGCTGCTAAGCAAAGAATAGAGACAGGCAAAGATAATTTATGGCAAAGTGTTTAAATTGTTTATACATAAATAAAGTCTCTAAAACCCCTGTGAATTTAATGTCTTCTGTTTTAGAAGTCAATGAGAAGCATAATTGAAAAATCTGTATGTAATATACTGAGAATTACATTAAAATGCTGAATGTTACATAAATGTAATAGAGAACAATGTATTGCAGCTATAGGGAAAATTGAGAGTAGAAGTTATTTTAATTCAAATTGTTTCATTTAATTAAAATGATTTTCCACGTGTATAATAAAAAGATTTTAAAAGAACATTAGCAATTAAGAATAAGAAATTAGAACAACATTGTACAACAAAGAGTTATCATGTGCCATATGTGTGTGTGTGTCTATGTGTACACACACACACACACACACACACATTAAGGGCATTAAGTTCAACCCTTTAGTCAGTGCAGGAATTCAAATTAAAGCATTCCCAGCAGATTACTATCTGAGCTCAACTTCCATGCATTCTATAAAAGTAATCACTTCTAAGTAATTGCTATAATTTACTATAGAACTACTAAATCCTACAGAACGTAGGTATACAATATGGAATCTGTCTTTCTGTAACAAAAAACAATTATTCCACGTCTTGACATCCTGCAATTATGGAGAGCAAGTCTTGACTTTCCCCTGCATGGCATCTTTTCAGGCTCTTGAAGAGTGCTATATCTCCCTTAAGTCTTCTCAATGCTAAACATTCCCATTTCCTTTCGTCACTTTTGATTCCGAGGACACTGAACATCCTCACCCCCTTTTCTGAACCTGGTGCAGCCCCTCTGAATTCTACTTAAAAAATGTGGTTCCTAGAACAATAATATTTAAGATGGCATCTGACTAATGTAGAATTAAATTCAAGGGTTATTCGTGGTTTAAAAACTAATTCTGAAAATTGTGCTTTAATTAACACATTACTTTTCTCCATACAGTAGAATCAACAGTGAATCCTTTAACTTATAGATGAAGGCTGATGAATTACTGCATATAAAGAAGCACATAAGCAAACTGGGAATGATACGGCTTAGAGAGCTCTTTCTATGGCTTCAAATTTCAGTTTCATTATGCTAAAATGAATGTGGGGTTTCAGAATGCACCTACCCAAAACTAAGAACAATTCCATTGCCTTGACTATATTTCCTCCAAGGACAGAATTATTGCAAGCGCAGAGTATCAAACCATCCATCAAACACTATTACTCATCGGTAACTCAAATGTGGCAGATAAGTAAAGCTATCTAAAAATGGAGAACGATTGCAGTGCCATTTCTGCTTACAGAAAGTCCTTGACTAACGACCATTCATTCAGTGACTGTTCAAGGTTACAGATGGTGCTGCATGAATGGTGATTCTGACTCTGAGTTTACAGCAGTCCCATCACCCCCATGGTCATGTGATCTTGATCTGGACACTGCTCAACCCATTTCTGCACTTAGAACTGCTAAGTCCCCTGTATATGATTGCTATTTGCAACCTTCCCTTCTGGCTTCACTGGCTGACAGGGAAGTCTAAAGTCACTGGGATAAGTGTCCCCCACGTACACACTCTTCCCCAGCTCCTCTGTGCTTACACTTTGCTGGCAATTTACACATCCTCATGCACACTCCTTAACCTATACCATACCCACATGGCACCTCTCGCACACTGCCTTGCATTCCTATATCCCTGCCCTGACCCACATGGCATCTCTTGTGCACCCCCCTCCCACATACCCACATGCCCTTCTAACCGAGGTGGCATTTCTTGTGCACCCCTGTGCACCACATGAATCCCCAACCTGTGTTGTATCTCTTGTAACCAACCTCTGTGATGCCTCTGGTGCACTGCCTTGCACCAGTATAAACATTCCTCAACCTACATGGTACTTCTTGCACATGGCCATATACTGCTACACACCCTCCCAGACCTGTACAGAATCTCTTGTGCACCACTATGCACCCTCCCTGTTCCACAAAGCACTTCTCATTGCTGTGCATTCCCGCACATCCACATTGAACCATGTAGACATATGTGTGCCACAGATACCCTCCCTGACTCACAGGGTGGCTCTCACACACTGAACAGCCTCACATCTCACCCCCAATTCTTTTGCACAAAGCCCCTCCTTCCCCCAACATGGCGGCAGTCACTTTCCTGTCGGCTTGCTGGAACTTGCAATTTCCTGCCATTTTCCCACTGATTTTGGTTGTGGAAATCCAGCAGAAATTTTTGGTTGTGGAAATCCAGCAGAAATTTTTGGTTGTGGAAATCCAGCAGAAATTTGTCCCACCCAATCTCCATTGGATTCAGTTAACAACAGCAGCTGAGACTGCAAGGATTGGTGTTGCTAAGCGATGTAGTTGTGCCTTATGACTGCATCAATGAGCAATGGAAATTTCAAGTCCCTTGGTCATGTGGTCAAATATTCAGACATTTGACAAATGGCTCATATTTACAATGGTTGTAGTCTTCCAAGGTCATGTCATCACCTTTTGCTACCTTCCTACAAATCAAGTCAGTGGGAAACCCAGATTCACTTAACAACTGTATTACTAACTTAACAAATGCAGTGATTCACTTAGCAGCTGTAATAAGAAAGGCTGTAGGATGGGGTAAAACTCACTGAGCAACAGAAATTTTGGGCTCACTTGTGGCCGTAAGTCAAGGACAAACTGGTAATAGTGCTTGCTTCCTACAGAACAGCAATGTTTCTATCCGACTGGAGCAGAGTACTACAAATCATTGAAACATACACTGGAGTGGGATGGAGGTATTCACTTCACTGTCTCAAAATTGCTCGTGAATTGTTCTCAGCAGGATCTGACTCTGTGCTGATGTTTGGTTCAGCTGCCCTCAATCACTTGTATGTTGTATAGATAAGAATAAGGGAGGCAGCTGATTGCAAAGCTCTTCAAAGTACAAACTCAGAAAAAGTATTGTGAAAAATAGTATGAACATTTTATTTCATGAATAAGTAGCACAGTAACAACAAAAGGGAATCCGTATTTCTCATTTTCCTACTTTAAACAAACATTTACTCGGTTTAAAAAAAAACTTCATGTACGTTCTCAGTCCTTACGCATGGAAGGTACTGGTTATAGAACAGAACACAGGTTCGTTAGAGCGAAGCACAGGCATATCTTACAGCAAACAGGAACACATGCAAAAAGCCCAGCAATTCTACTGCACAATGAGCTTATATACAGCTCGGTCTCTAGGAGGTAGCCAATAGGTTATTGAGGATTTTCTCACGTCAGCGACCCCTGAAGACAGGCAGTCTGGGCCTACATGCTTCAACTACTTTAGGGCAATGACTAAACAGTTTATATTGAGCTCAATATATTACAGGTTCAATTACTACATTTACAGTCTGTCTATCAAGCACCATTTCATGCTATGGAATGGAATAACTTAGTAAGTTTTAGTGGAAGTTTTTTTGTGTCATACAGAATAATGTTGTCTTGAAAAGAGAACTTATGTAGAGCCTATAATGTAGAAGATTTTTCCCCCCATTAAAATCAAAGTATCTTAAATCCTGGTCAATCAATCTACTTAAGATAATCAATATTATGAAAATATACAATCACATTTGAACACAAAAGAAGGCAGAGAAAAACAGAGTGTGCAGCGATCCTAAATTCCATTAACACAAAAATAGAGTTTCTCAAATCAAGCTTAACTCTTGCTTACTTGATAATAAAATGAAAATACTTTACCACTGCCCCGGTCAAACCATTAATAGAAAATGCTCTTAAATGTGTAGAAAAAGGAGCACAAAAGGAGGTGTCAAATCAATGGATCAATAATTCTCTAATAAAAGCAACGGGCAACATTTTTTTTAGTGAGGAAGCGCACTTCATTAAAAGAATGAAACAAAAACCAAATCTCTAAATGCCCATAGAAAGCCAATGTTTTATGTGTGTCTATGTTCAGTGAGGGAGAGTAGGGAGGAAGGAGAGATTGATGAGATAATTTAACATGCAAAAAAGCAGTATTTGATACAGATGTATTGAGGGGGGGAAATAGTTCTTCCTCTTGGTAGATAATACCTTTGATTGCTGATGGCTTTGCTATTGTCTATTAAAATCATGAATCGGTCTGAATAACATGATGATTTACTTTGTGATTCTGGAATGCTAGAAAATTATTTGTGTTCTTAACACACCAGGTTTTTGACATCAGTATAGTATGGCCCTCTACATTTATTACAGCTTTGTTTTGTGCTGATATATAATTTAGAAGCAGTACACAAAAGTTTGGAAACAAAACAGAAGTTCCCAACACACAATGAATCCCATTCAAGATAAAAACAAAGCCATTTGATAAGTGACTTTAGTGAGTCAGTCTCCTTCAACCAAGGAAGGTGAATCACTTTTGAAAAATATTACCAAGAAAACTGCTGAGACTTGTTCAGGCAGTCACCAGGAGCCAAGACTAGCAAAAGTACGCACAGAGAGAGATAAATACAAATACTTTTCAGTTTGCTATTGAAATATTTTTTTAAGTTTATAATTGTTACTAGATAATTAATTTAGACATACTAAGGCATATACTATATTAGGTTTAAGATTTAAAAAATTGCCAGTAGCTCTTTTGCATTTCTAATTAACTTGGTGATGATTGTACTCTACAGCTAGAAATAGAAAAAGAAAGGAAGGGTTTTTTTTGTCAGTATTTAACCATGAAACCACAGGGTGGCAGTCTTGTCAAAATCTTCAGAGTCAAAGCACTACAATATCTGAATCTAGAGCTAATATGAATCATTTTTCATTCATGAGATGTCAAAGAAATATTCATAATATTGAGTTTAGCAATGAGACAAAGCTATTTAAAAAAAGACTTAATCCATCCAAAAGTCTGCACTTTTTTCCTTATCTGATCTTTTAAAAAAGAAAAGAAAAATCTATATATTTTTCTCTCTCTCTCAAAGAGTTCAGCAAAGAAATCTAATCACAATATCTAACCTATTCACAAATGTAGCAGAATGAATTTCCTTGAATTAGATCAACTGGTCATTTGTAAAATATGCTACTAGCTGATCCACTCCAAGCATAACTAAGTGATTTTAAACAATTTCTCAACATTTATATTCACTTTGATCTCAAATTATAGATATTGGTCACATTCAATATTCCATTCATTTCCAGAAAAGTTTAAGAAAGTCTTATAGCATCTCACAGTATTGATTTTAAAATTAACTATAATAGATAACAGCTTTAACATGCACTACAACCCATTAAAACTCTTGGAGTTGTGCAGTATATCAGTTTAGTTACTATTATTGTGTATAACCTGAACAGTAGCGGCAGATGTTTCTGTCATAAAGTGCAAAGAAAAAAATATCTGCTGCGAACTCCACATGGCATCAGGAAGGGCATCCAGCCAGTAAACGCTCAGTTCCATCCAGTCGTCCCAAGCCTACCCCAAACGAAGAGATCACAGAGTCGTAAAAAGGGTGTATTTTTATTGTAATATTTTAAAGAATATATTGTGTCCTAAAGCTCTGGCATTTCTAAAGTAATATGTCCGTCTGTCATTTAGTAATCGCTGAACAATTCAAGAATGATTTGGAAAATTTTCTCCATCTTTGTTACTTTCTTAGGTCATAAATTAGCTATTAAACAACATGTGAAATAAAATGTGGTGAGAGGATTAGGACTTTGGTTTGATGTTAATGTTTTCTGAAAGACTTATCAACAAATGAAGCATTCATTATTGGCTTTGGGATCAGCAATGCTGAAAACTTACCTTGCTTAGTATATAACTTAGTATTATTTCAAGCTATCTACTATGCATCATAGTCTTAAAGAAAATTTTAAAAATATTTAGTGCAAAGTCTACATCACATGCTAAATTTCACGCTGATCAGCTTTTGATATTCAACTACATGAATAAATGCAAACAAGTGTCAGAAAATAATCCATGCTAACTGCAGCATGTGACATCATATGGTTTTATGACTCTTCTGTGCTTGAATTGGCACGTATGTGACCACTAAGAGGTTCTTTCAATTGGTTTTCGGGACAATTGGAATTTGACTTACAGTAAAGCTTCATTAAAAAGATCTTCAAGCGGAACAAAACAAAAACAAAAAGAATTCCGAGCACTATTAATATTGGGATGCCTTTGCAAAGGAAATACATTTATGCCTATTCTTATGCCATGGGTTTTATGTAGCAAAGAGGTTTTCTAAAGATCACTTGATCAGAGTACCACAGCAGCTCTGCCTTTTCATATTTAACTGCCCACTCAGCCTCTGCTTCACTTCCATAAACAGTACACCATGAAATGAGTGTGCATTCAGGTGTGAATGTGATAGGCTATCCTCAGGTTGAACTTCTTGCTTTAAAGTTAACTAGAAATGCTCCGTACAGTGCTTTTTTTTTGCAAAAAAAAGGTGCCAGAACTAACATCTTGTTAATCTTTTATTTAAAATACTATATATTCAGTTTTTAACATAAATTTAATTCTTGGTATTTAAGGCAGAAAAGGTGCCGGAACTATGTTCCGGTGCATTCTATGATAAAAAAACACTGTATATGTATATTCAATATGCTCCAGGTTCTTAAAATTATAATTTATGTTTTATCTTCATTTCAAACTGAAAGACTGCCATAAGTTATCTTATTTTACCTACCCTTTAGTTGTTTTAAATTTCAAAGAAAATAATAAATCTTTCTCTTCACTGGCCATTTTTTTAAAAAATGATATGCAAAGCTTTCTGGAACTGCAAGTTGCATGATAGGAAAAGATGCCAGAATGACATTATATCACAGTTATGAAGAACATGTAAGTAACTACAGTACAAAGCCCAGATATGCCACAATAAAGAAAATGACAACACAAAATATGGATATTTCTGCAGCCAAAACATACAGTAGTTAAATTTTTATTGCTTACATTGCCTGAGTATAATGGTTTTATTCTTTTAAAATCAACTATGCAATATCAGCAAAAGACAGAACATTTGTCTTTATATATTCTGATATATTTTTGTAATTCAGCTTGTGCCAAAGGTTCTGTCAAATAAGATGCATTATGTATGTACTTGGCATGCAGGAAACAGAGACAGTTATTTATTGGGTGGAGAACACCAGAATTGAATATAAACTGATGATTGATTCCTCCCTATGTTTCAACTCCTCCATATCTAGAATACTCTTATCCAAACTAATGTTTTCTAATGGTGTCCTTCCTTGCTTGCTTGCTGGCTGGCTGGCTGGCTGGCTGGCTGGCTTCCTTCCTTCCTTCCTTCCTTCCTTCCTTCCTTCCTAGATTAAAGAGATCCATAAATCCATAATGCAGGGCCCTGTATTAGGAAAATATGTTTTTGAACAGGTTTAGGCAACTTATGAACCTAATTCTAATTTCACATAGATTTGGGGTTGATTTTAAACCTGCTCTTCAAAAGATCCCTTCAGATAAAGTGACAGCTTGAGACACAAAGAACAGAGTGTTGGGAAAAGAACAATAAAGGAACAAAGTAGCTTGTCCACCCTTTTGGCTCTGGATCTATTACTGTTTACTTCAAATAGAAACATACCCCTTCTAATTTACAGATAATTATTTCTGAAAAAACATTGTACTTGAGAGAAAAATTAAAAGAATTCACCCAGCTAAAAATAGAGTTTAGAAAAGGGTTTCTATACTTACCTGAAGAGGAAATTTCTTCATTTCCTATTGCAGTTGGAACTGAACTAATTTACATGATTTGCATTGAGCCAAAGCTACTTGGATTCTTTCTGTATTGGGTTGTTGAGCCATATAGGATATAAGGCTGAATCAACCTATCCTACTAGATGCCCTAAGGATCTTTACTGTATAGCCTGACACCAGCTTCTCTCCTGGGTACCAGGCTGATAATATCCGTTTACCACCTGATACACCTCATATGCTTTACAATTCCACACTCTGTGACAGTCCTACTTCAATATGGGAGAAAGTAGGAGATCTCACAGCCTGTGATGTTTTTCTGATAATTAAAAGATCAAAAATCAAACTCAATAATTCTACTAACTGGTATAGACTATACACTTCTTTCTTTTTGGAGGCAAATAAACCAATCATATAAGATAAAATATCTTTTCAAGAAAATTGGTTACAAAGTTTTCCAGATCCCAGTCAACTACTTACAAATAAGTTAATAAAATGAAAATTCAAATATCATGCTCTGAACAGAGCACAAATGGCACCTGATCTTCAACAAATACAGAGCTCTCTCGCAATCTCTGGGTGGATACTGGAGAGAGTTATTGTTTGTTATGGTTTGTTGCATAGTCAGCCAGATGTTCAGACTGTATTTTGCATTGTTATCCACCTATCAAGTTCTTCCCAGGGACCTGAGATAGGCAGATGTTGATGTTTGATGGTGTTAGAGCTATTGCCAGATAACAGATAAGCTGTTCTAAGTAAAGCTGCCTCTTGCAATTTGTCAATGCTGGTGGTGTTCAAGTTTGGTTTTCTTTTGTCATGCTAATTCTATTTCTATTTGCAGGTATTTGTTAGTCATGTAAGGTGCTCTGTTATCTTCTCCTGTTCTTTCTCTTCTATTCTGTCATCTCCAGGCACTGCAATGTCCTCTATCTTGACATTTTTTTTGTCTTTCTTTTCAACAATGACTAAGTCTGCAGCATTATATGGCAATGACCAGTCTCCTTGAATTTAAAGTCCCAGAGCACTTTAGTTGTTCACTTAACGAAATCCTTTCCATGGATCTGGCAGATATTGTTGTTTAATATTAAATATCATCACATGATCCAAGTTGTTTCAAGAAAAACTACTTTTTACAATTGACTGATGTTGATTTTGTCAAGGCCAATGGTGTTCAAGTGGTACTTCAGAAATTTTGGAATTGTTACCAATTTAATGAGTTGTAAAGAAAAACAAAATATGAGACTTAATGCAACCCAGACAACAGAAATCAAAATTCTAAATAAAATTCCTTGCTCGATAGCTTATCTATTTATACAGAAAGAAACCTAGATCTCTTCCAGATTTCTACAGTTCGAGACATGAGAACTTTGTTCTTTACCCAGACTCTTCAAATTACTGTCCTTGATTTAAAACAACGAAAGATTTTCTTTTCCCCGCAAAGGGAGTTGAGTGTGTTGTATATATAATTCTGTACGTAACCTAAGGCAAGACATTTTTACTACAGGGAATGTAAACTGACTATCTAGCATGCTAGGCTCGATGCAGTTTCTATTCATAACACTGCCATTTCTATATTTTTGCTGTTTGTGATGGTGACCTCTAATGTGTGTTATTACAGGGTTGTATAGGCCAATACACTTCTTACAGGAAAGAAAATCAAACTTTGAGAATTCATTTAATTTGATGATAGAAGTTGAAATACAATTTAATTTTTAAACTGCAGAGTAGAGAAACTTTTGTTTTCAATATGCAGACAGAAACATTACTAACTCTTTATACATCTATCATCCTGGTCCATGCTGCTACACCATCAATGGTTTTCAATAATCCATACTTTAAACAATAGATAATCTTTCTTCCATGGAAATCATATTTCTTTTATTAATTTTTGACATAAAATATGTCATTTTTGTAACTTTCTTTTTCGATAGAGTCAGTGGATTGAAGGAATATAATGCATTGTATTACAAGTTGAAACTGTTCTTAAATCTGTGTATGTAATCAGTACTTATAAGGAACCAAATATTTATTTTAGCTATTTATTAAAGCAGTTCATAAAAAAAAACCTGTTTGGTTATCAATGACAGACACTCCCAGATACAGAACTTTTATTAAACACATTAGAAAACTATAACATTACATTACTTTTTGACATAATTCCCATTGAAATTAAGGCAATTGTCATAATGTCTAACAAGGTTTGAAATTATTTCTGCAAGGAAACCTCCCTCCTGGGAATGAAGCCAGAAGAGGTGGCAGTTGCTTGGCGCCAAATCTGAGCTGTGCGGGGAGGGGAGAATGATCAAAAACATTCCAACAGAACTGCTCCAAAAGTTCTTGAGTGTGTCTAGCAGTGTGCAGATGAGCATTATCGCGAACCAACACCACATCGGAAGTCAGCATGCCCCGACATTTACGTCGCACAGCTTCAGTGATGACAATGCACATTACAATAGTGTTACAGGGTGGCTTCCTTCCCAGGAGGGAGATTTCTTTGCAGAAGGAATTGCAAACCTTGTAGGACCTTATGATAAGTGCTGAAATTTGAATGGTGATTATATCGAAAAGTAATATAATATTGTAGTTTTCTAATGTGTATGATAAAAATTCTGTATCTGCGAATGTCTGTCATTGATAACCAAACAGAGGATTTTTTCCCAAATTGCTCTCATAATTGCACTTTCTTATTAGCCACTAGCATCAATAGAACAGAATATATGAAGCTCACAGTTGAACTATGGACTCCTTGGTGGTCTCTGAGTTTAGCTGCTTGCTTGCAGACATGCTGAAGATGTTACCTAGACAGGTAATAAAATATCTGAAAGCAAACAACCAAGCTCAGAGACCGCTAAGGAC
>JANHFO010001892.1:480264-491193 GCA_032468095.1 Pareas carinatus | reverse complement strand
ATTATTGTATGTTTAGTGTTTTTATTTTTGGCTGTACACCGCCCTGAGTCCTTCGGGAGAAGGGCGGTATAAAAGTTCGAAAATAAATAAATAAATAAATAAATAAATAAATAAATAAATAAAAGATGTTATAGTTGATTAATAATTATATGTGATTTGGACTTAATCAAAGCGGGGCAATGTTTTGATGGCTCAATTGCCATTTGGTGGGGAGAAAATCAAATACTAAGAGATTCTCCATATATTTACTGTAAACTATGTTTTTCCCTTACTGCAGAAGAAGTCCTATTCAGCTGATAAAACAGTATGGACAAAGTATTTATTCCATGCCATGTAAACACTATACATGGGGATTTCTTACTGTTTCAACTGCAAAATGAAGCCTTGCAGTAAGTGAGTGATCTAGAATATTTTGCCTATGGCTGATAAAGAATTTCTCTGTATTAGTTCTATTTTCTATTTAGCTTTATAAGCTTCAGCTGATGTAGAATACAGTGGCCAGATGGTTACTGCATGTGTGTCCCCAGAATAGCACATTAAATTTCTGCTCCAGAAGCTGAACTGGCTGTCAGATTATTTCCAGATCCAAATCAAGACGCTGATTTTGATTTTTAAAACCCTTCATGGCATGGTAGGTCATACCTCTCTCCCTATTATGTCAGTTTGTCCCCTTAGATTTGGCAGAGAGAGCATCTGCAGGTGGTATCTACTTTTGATAGGTCCCAGGGAGGTAGGCTTTCTCTAGCAGAAGCACCTGCCTTATGGAATATTCTCCCACCTGAAGGGTTAGCTTCATCCCTGTTAATGTTTCGGAAGTCCCTCAAAACCTGGTTATGTCACCAGGCTTGGGAATCCCAGGGAACAAACAATATTTTAAAGTGGTTCCCTTATTGTGGTTGATATGTGGTTTATATACTTAGTATTCTTGGTTGTGGTTTGTCTACTATATTTTATAATATTTTAATTTTTAATGATTGCTCATATTTTTAGGATTGTTTTGGTAATATCTATTTCATATTTTTATTTTATGGTTGGACACTGTCCAGAGCCACTTCTAGTGAAGCTATATAAGATAGGTAGGCAGGCAGGCAGGCAGCAGGCAGGCAAATGGACAGATTGATTTTGCTATGTGGAAAATCTGCTGAAGAGTTGTATATTAGGTCTATTAATTATAATGAGATATGGTGATGATCAATATTTCTTACCAGACATGTACAGAGCAGAATATTCATACTCCTTGACACATCAATATTTTGGAAAGCTCACAAGTGAAAACAAAATTGAAAAGAAAAGGGCAATTTAATCTTTTATGTGACAAACTTCGAGAGGCTTTTAAAACAGTTGGCATACACTAGAATATTGTTAGATTTTAGGGAATCCCTTCTGTCTTGTGACTTTGCATCTTTGCAAGCTGGCAGGGAATGTAACAGCTGCTGTTGCTAGACATTTTGAAAAAATGTTTTTACATAAGTCTCAACTGTGAAACAAACCCAATTCATCTATTATTGTGCAATTTTTCCCCCGGGCACAATTCCAAGGATGAACCTAACCTAGAAAGTCTTACATAGCATGAAATCTGTAAGATTGTCGTAGTATTATTGGGTGTTTGATTCAGGATCAGATCTTGTTATTATTGTTACAATCTTAATGCTCAAGTCTGCTAGTTTTTCTGAAGACCTTCATAAAACTGCATGGTCAGATGCAAAAATATATGTCTTGCTAGCAATTCCTCTTAGATGATCTCCCGTTGCTTTAAGCTGTATATTGGAAAGAATGAGATTGTTATGTTTTGGCCTGTCAGCTTCTACAGTTTTGGCCTGTCCCCATTTGCCTTCAATACTCCTAAATGGCCCCAGTTTCTTTCTCACACAGCCTTGGGCTTTGACTAAACAAGAATTTAGTTTTATTGATGATGCCTTGACTGTCAGACATAGATTATTGTGATAGTTCTCTGATAGGTGTCACAAATGAAGGTGAATATATGTGTCCCAGGATAATTTTGCAGGATCCAATCTGAGTTGATCAGAAGTTTTGTCTCCAGAGCTTTCAGACTCATGCTGAAGCCCATCCTCAGGGAACTTCTCCCTGTGTTGATGGTTGGCTATTAAGTTATTGGCTGTTGTTTCCTTGTGCTAGGAGCCAGGGACTTGGCAGCACAAAGAGGCAACACTCAACAACTTAATAGTCAGTCATCAACACCCCAATCTACATCTAAAAAGCTACAATTCTTAAAAACTCTAAAATTTAAAACCCCGGTGGCCCTCTAAGACCCCCAACTATCCCCCCCAAGGAACCAACCCAACTAAAAACTCTGGGGGTCAGGCCAGCCCCGTCTGAATACAAAGATGGGTCTTAAGGGCGCGGCGGAAGGCCCGGAGATCAGCTATCATACGAATCTCTGGAGGGAGCTTGTTCCATAGGGTTGGCGCTGCCACAGAGAAGGCTCTACCCCTGGGGGCCGCTAGCCGGCATTGTCTGGCTGACGGCACTCAGACATCTGCTCTTATTCCTCCCTATAGTATTTTTCTTCTTTTTTGAAAAGGGTATTCTGATTTTCAGTACACTAACTTTTGTGTGTTTAACATAAACTAACTTTCTGTATTTATTTAAATTATATGTAAAGTCTGATTTTTGCAAAACTTGTGATATTGGTCTATCTACCAAAGAGGAGATGAAAAGCTGAAATGTCTAGTTCAAGGGTCTCCAACCCCTGGTCCTTAGACCAGCACTGGTCCATGGCATGCTAGCAACTGGGTCACACAAACAAGCCAAGCCTCGATGCAGGTAGCATGCAAAATCATATCTCCTCTGGTCCGTGGAAAAATCTTTCTCCATGGAACCTATCCCTGGTGCCCAAAAGGTTGGGGGCCACTGGTCTAGTCCCATATCATTAAGACCAGGAGGTAGCATTATTAAAATAATGCCAACCATTGTATCTGTGACCTAACAATCAGCAGCAGGGCTGCAAAGACTCTGACAGCTCTTCTTCTCTCACACACTGGATTAGAGGGAAGGTGTTAGATAGGTGCTGTAGACAACTAGTGGCAGAAGGTACTACAAAGGATACTACAGGATGCAGGAATTGGGTGTGAAGACCCAAAGGGCTTTTTTATAGGAGAGGTTTGAGTCTCAGTCTTTCCCTTTATGGGATCATCTGTTCCACAACATTCATTTATAAACGGTAGCATACACATATAAACATAAGTAAAGCATAAATAGGTTATGTAAGCAAACATACACTTGCGGAGTGTACAATAGGATACATACATATAATATTAAACTTGTTTTCCTCTGTATATTCTTTGTTTAAACCTATGAGTTTGCATTTTATTTCTTAGAGATGAAATTTCATTGAAATAGACTTTTGGGAATTAGCCCAAAGATTCACTTCCTCTAAATCACTATGCTAATGGTTTCGTTGGCATTGGTCCTACTGTTATTGATAGTGCCATTCCGGAGTATAAGATTTAGGCTAAGACAACATCAAGGGGATGAAAACTTTCTTTTATTTTATTGCTTTGTATATTACTTCCACAATAAAGCAACATTTTAGAGTCTTAAAAATGGAGATAATCGATTTTAAGTAACCAATGATTGTCAAGGATATTTTCCTGGAAATTAATCCACACAATAGGAACATTAGATTGTAATAGCATTAGACTTTGGACACTCTTTCACAGGAAACATCAAGCTATGGTCTTCTTTTTTTGTCTCTGTATTATCACTGAGTGTCTCAAGAAACTCAGTTATTAACATTTTTTTCAAGAAATAATCCAGCTTTTTATGGTGTTTGGCCTGAGAAGAGATAAGGCTACTTGGGAAATCTTTAAAATATGATATAATTCCAAATGATAGTTCTGTATGTTGGAAATGTTATTTCCTACAAGAAATAATTATTTGCAGAGATTTGCTCATGGCTTATTAGGGAAGTGGATGGCAAAGAAATAGAAGAAAATAAACCACTGCCTTTATGAATAATTGTTAGTCTTCAGATAAAATTGTATGCTTTCTTTCTTTCTTTGCAATATTTTCTATTGTTTTGTGATATATTGTTTCTAGGCTGTCCCCTTCAACGCTACAACATTGTTTCTTAAGGACAAACAATTCAAATAAGGATAGGAAATAGAATATAGACACAGAAAAATTGCTTATTGCTTCAATTTCTCCCTTTATACATTTCTTATTCATACTTTGTTTACTTATTTATTTAATATTCAATATTTCTTAACTGTCGATCTCCCTTGGATATATGTCGATGGCATCAATTTTAACAGCTGTACATAACAGATTTTACTGATGGCTAAGCAGGCTATGCATTTAACCAACAAATAAATCAACAAACGATCCACCTGTTCTAAAAAGTTACTGTCTGACCAAGAGACATGATTTCCTGCCCCTGCTTTCCCAACTGGCTGCTACAGAGCCTAGGAATACATCTTTCCTCCAGGGAAAAGCTATACTAAACCCTGGAATGGGATTTTTTTTTTTAACAGTCTGAATGATGACTGCCTCTCAGGACAGATCCAGGGAGCAAGGAAATATATGGGAAATACATCTTCCTGAATTTATTTTTACTTCTCAAACCCTCTTTCCTCAGGACCAAATCCTCTCAGTAGTCACAAGAGTCTGATCAATGGGATTTAAGGGTAGGGCTTTTGTCTTACTTTTGTGACCATGTGGAGATGACTATCAAGCATGAGGTTTTTTTTTTTTACATATTACATTTGTGTGTATTTTTAATAATCATTGTATATGTGCTATAATTGGACAGGAGTTAGCACTCTCAATCAGCACTGTAGTGCTCTCTCTTTGTAAATTATAGGTTTTTTTAATACCACCTGTAATCTGATATGCAATGGGAAGTGAGGTTATATTGCAGGTAAATACTAAGGGCAATGATTCTCCTTACACACAATTCTTAATTAACATTTCATCCAAAACCCAGGAAAAGAGAACTTAATTTAAGATAAAATAATGGCGAGAGAGCATTAGATATTTTCTTAATTAGAAAAAGAAGTAGGACCACGAAAGTAGAAAGGCACTGTTATACCACAATATACGGTATAGCTAGGAGTCTGAGTGTAACTCTCTCTGGAATACTCATCACATAGGGAATTTTCTGTGAAGTCAAGCAAACACAAACAGCTATAAACAACTTGGGATAATGCAAATATTAGGACTTGTGCTTATGTTGCCAAAAGAACTAAAGAGTTGAGGTTTTGTTTCCTTTTTTGGAGAAAGGTCTATCACAAAAGAAATACAACAACCCTCTTTACTTTTATAAGAACGTTTTGGATAGCATCCATTTCACTTAAACATTGAGGTTGCAGTGTTTTTTTTTTTACAAGGGAATTTATAAACCTGCTGCAGACTTTGGAGTGTGGTTAGGCATAATAAACTGTATGCATGCTACATAGATAGATCAGCAACTATCATGAGGTATTTTATTTCAATGCTCATTTTAAGTGTATCATAGAGTAAATAAATTATTTGGACAGCTGATAAAGGGTCCATTCTACTTGTGTTTACATTACTGAAAAAGTTTGCCAAAAGTTTGCCAGTTATCTGCTATCACAATAACAGAAAAGGCCGTATGCCAAAGCAGGCAGGGAAAGAGGAGAAGTTATGATCTTCGTATGCTTTATATATACTAAACAAGACAACACCCTTCACTTCTATATTAAAGTCTATATTAAAATAATTAAATCTGTAATGTACTCCCCTTGACATAGGTTGTGATAAAAAGCAAACATGTCAGGACAAAATACAATACAGTTGCCTAAATTCTCTCTTCAGTGACTCATTCTCTGTTTTTATTTCGTTTCACTTATATGTCTATTTCTGTTCTTGATTCACGACATCACTATTCCTTAGTTACAGACCATTCCAGACTTTGCAAGGGTGAAATAATACATACAGTGTTTCAGTAACATGGATGGACCAATACATTTGATTTTCAGTTCCAAAAGAATAATTAATTTATCAAATTTGTTTCACGTGTGAATCCACTTATCTGAAATTTTTTAATAAGGAAATAATTCACTATGTTAGGGAAAACCCCAGAGAACAACTTAGTAAATCAAGGATCCACTGGAAATTCAGAATAGTTGCAGAATGATTTATCTTGTTACTATTTTCTCAAAGGTTTAGCTAAAACCAATAAATATTTTATGCCAGCAAAATAAGTAAACCCACAAATTGTAGCAAGCCTCTACAAATTATCAGTACAGATTGTTGCAGATACTTATAGAATGGGCTTTCAGGGTGGCATGCAGTAAAACATAGCTAAAATCAATAGAAATGTGCAATAAAACAGTATCAATTAAAAAAGCTGCTAAAAGCAGCAGAGGCTAAAAAACACCAGACATAAAATTAGTTGAAAGCCTAAAGCACCAAGGGACAATAGAAAACCTGGGAAAATTTGAACTGGAGGCATCAGGCATTCTAGAAAAGTTATCTTGTGTGTGTGTGTGTGTCCTGTGTGATAGAGCTACTAATGGAAAGTAGAGAAAGTATCTGCCATGTTACAATTAAGAATATTGTAAAATGATTATGTAGAAGCAGATTATTGATCCACTGTAGAACAGACTTCTGGACAGGACCAGAAGCAATTGGAAGAAATCATGGGGAAGCAAATTTAGACTAGGAGTAAGGTAAAGGTAAAGGTTTTATCTGCCTAGTTGCGCCCGATATAGGGAACAATGCTCCTCTTCGCTTCTTGACTGAGCGAGCCAGCATTGTCTGAAGACATTTCCATGTTCATGTGGCCAGCATGACTATATGCCAAGGTGCATGGAATGCTGTTACCTTTCCATAAAAGTGGTACCTATTTATCTACTTGTATTTGCATGTTTTGAACCTGCTAGGTTGGCAGGAGCTGGTGCAAGAAGGGGAACTCATCCCATCACGTGGTACTTGGGTCTCAAACTGCTGACCCTCTGCTCAACAAGGTCTAGTGTATTAACCGTTAGGTCACCACGCCCCTTAGGCTAGGTGTAAGGAAACATTTCTGGATAGGAGCTGACATTAGTGAAACAGGTTGCCTCAGACATAGGTATGTTCGTTTTTATTGGAGGTCTTCAAACAGGCTGGATAGCACCTTGTTTGAAATGTTTTAGCAGATTTAAAGGAAGGATGACTTCTGAAGTCCTGCCTAATACTATGATGCTAGGATTCTGAGCTGTTTTTACTAACCAGTTCATCATGGTGTCAGAAAGGGTTTACCCCCCTATCTTTACCTGAACTGAGCAGAGAATGCCTTGGTTTCCAGAAAGCAAAGCCTATGATCATTAACAGAAGACATCTATCTAAGCAGAAACATTATCTATTCTTTCAGTAAGACTACATGAAAAAGTGGAATTCAGAGTCCTCCTTTCATCTGGTTTACTTTGGAGCATTACGGAAATGTTTAAAAAGTGCTTCTTTAATGTGTATCCCATGCCATTATGAAAACTGTTTTAATAACATTAATTTTACTGTCCCAAATGTCAGCAGAATTGCAATGTTTTAATGTATAATCTCAAATAAATAAATAAAAAATTTCCAAATTCTATTAGATAATATATACTTGGGAATTCATTCCTAAGAATACATTTCAAACTAAACTGTTCCAGATCTACATCAGTATGTTAAAATAATATTAGTTTTCTCACCTACAAATCCTTCCTTGCCAACCAACTTAAGAGCAAGCTTGTCTGCCAAAACTGAAGAATTGCCATGTGCAATATTTGCAAATGGTCCAGCGTGCACAAAAACTGGAGTACCCTAGAAGAAAATAATAAGAACAGATAGATATATTCAATTCTCTACTAAAGTTTAAATCAACGTGGCATTAAGAACAAGAGAGCAATCATTTTATGTCAAATTTTAAAGCATTCTGAAGTTACCTCAAACAATTGACATGGGACAAGGAGGTAGTATATTGCTATAAATACAACCAATCTTCTAGAGCAATCCCATGTTAATGATTATGCTATATTTCAGCATGTGGCATATTATTAAACACAGTCCCTAAACACATAATTAAACTTTCTTGTTGGAAATCCAGGTTCACTTATTGGATTACGTCATAACAATTTCATTATTAATATGTAGAATTTATTACCTTACTCTATAATCCATTATCTGCAGCCTCTCTACCATCTGGTTCTCTTTGTACAGGGCTGCTGTGAACTGCAACTAAGCCTTCTCCTTCAATCAACTCATTGTCATAACTCAAGCTTTTAAAAAATTGACCATGTACATCAGGCTGTAATGTATGTATACCTTCTTAGATGAGAGTAAGCACCACAGAATCAAATGAATCTTCTTGCTTCGGTACATACATTGAATTTAACAGATAGAAAGTAAAAACCTAACACAGTACCTGCTAATTCCTTTTCATTGTTATATCTGTGGAGTTCTTAGCTAATTCAATTGATATAAAATTCTTGAGAGGAACTGCAACTGAAGACAGCTATAGAAATAGCAAATTAATTAGATCCTTAAATAATTTGCTGTCTCTAAAGCTCTCTGCAAGTTTCAGGCTGGGGTACAACATGGGAACCAAATTGGTTGTGCTTGGGGGACCAGGATCCTTCTTTTGGGGGAGAAACAGATTTCAACTAAATCCCTCCAAGATAGAATTGATCACAACACAAAATTTCTCTGGAATCATAACATTATTCCAGAGAAATTCCATCTGAATGGGGGTTGTCTCAAACTGAAGGTTCACCTAGATTCAAAACTACAACTGTTCCTGAACCAAGAGGACCTGTTCAGTGTCACTCATGTCTGCAACTCAACTACCATTTCAAGTACCATAACATGTTATACAAAGGAACCTTGAAGAGCTTTCAGAAGCTACATCTGGTGCAAAATATTGCAGCTTGAGCACAATGATGTGGATACTGCACTTTTCATTGCTTCAGGAGATGCAATGGTGACAGGTGTGATTAAAGGTGCTCTCTGTCACTTTTAATGCCCTGTTTGGCTCTGGACATGGACCATCTTCTCTTGCATTTATCTGTCCATCCAATCAGATTAAATAGGTTCAATTCCTTTTTGATCCCATCGGTATGAGAGTGTCAGTTGTCAGACCTCTGAAGCAGCCGTTTTCAATATACTATAACTGTTCTTATTCTTTGGGTCACCATCCCAACCGAGATGTGTTCAGTTTCAACTCTTAGGCTTTAGAAAAATGTTGAATCTGTTCTTCCAGACACAGCAGGAGTGCTATAACTGAAGGTGGGGTTTGCAGGCACATGGCATTTGTATTTTCTAGTTTTTTTATGTTTTATTTTGTGCATACAACTAAGGCTTCATGTTATTATTTCAACACTATTAGTTACCCTCATTTTTTTTAAGAATAAGAAGCATATAAGCAAAGTAAACACATTTACAAAGTGAAACTATCATCTTCACTTTAGTATGCTGTAAATTAAATATCAAAAGTGATAATGCCATGCAGTGTAATCATTTGCATATTCAGGAATGATCTAATGTCCTGTGATCAAACTTCAGATTTTCTTGTCACAAGAATGTTTATGGAGATTCTCAATCACCCCAGTTCATGGGTGTTCCAAAGATGCTTTTTCAAAAGGCAATTGGACTTACTTTGTTTTTTCTTGAAGACGTTTCGCTTCTCATCCAAGCAGCTTCATTTCTGAACTGAAGAAGCTTCTTCAGAATTCTTCTTCAAGAATTCTTGAAGAATTTTTCTAAATTTTTCAGAACTGAAGAAGCATTTTTGATGAGAAGCAAAACGTCTTCAAGGAAAAACAAAGAAAACCCAGTTGCCTTTTGAAAAAAAAACACATTTGGGTCACACTGATGACTTTCTTTTCATTTCCCAGTCTTCTTTGGCCTCATCGCTTTCATAATCCCAGAAGCCATTGATACAGACCTGGGTAATATGTGGGATGAGGAATTTGTTCTGTGAGTGAACCCCTTTTTTCTAGGGGATGAATAGCAATAAGTGTACCCTTAAAATGTTCAAAACTTTGGAAACATATTCTAGCAACTTGGACTTATGAAGAAAGAAATAAAACTTTGGATTATAGATGACTGAACTCACCTCCAAAGTTTGCATCAATGTTGGTTTAATTGCATCCTTCATCAAAACTGCCAAAGCACCAGTTACTCCCTAAAACAGATTTTTATTTTAGTTTTAAGGTTAATGTTATTTGAAACTAAGAAGTTCAAGTAAACTAACCTAAGGCATCAAGTATTTTAGGTAAAAAAACATAGAATGAATAAAGCTAGAATTGACTAACTTTATAGTATGATGATATCACAACTTAAAAGAAACAAGAAAAAAGAATGGCCTCAATTTCTATAAACTGTGAATAAGTTTCTGATTTACAACATTTAAACATTATAATTTGAAAGAAATAACCTGTACCAAATGTAAAAATATGGCACAGATCAGCAAAGTGTTATGCGGTTTAATAACTGTGACATTATTCAAGATTATTACCTTTTCCCAAGGGTTTCTACAGCTGTTAGAAGGGGAAGATCTCCCTTAGATTGTGTTGGACTCGGGAGAAATCAAAAGGAGTGCCTGGAAACTTAAGAAAGGGAGGAAGTTTCTTCTGAAGAAAAATAGTTGTCTAGCTCATCCATGCTGCCTTCTATAACCCACATTGCTGAGGTCCTCAGCCTGATTTTCAGGAATTTGAATGTACTGCAGACTTCCCCCAAAATGTCTAGCAAGTTCCTTGTCCCACCTATAAAGCATCAGTCTATCTACATTGCAAGACTGTCTCGGAAACATGAATGGGCCCCGTAGGTTTCAGGGGAAATAAAAATGACGGGGAGTTGCATTCTAGTGATAGGTTTGAGCAACTAACCTCCTGCCAATAAAAAGGACAAAATTCAATAAGGACAATAAGGAGCATCCTGCTACCGTGTTTCCCCGAAAATAAGACTGAGACTTATGTTATTTCTTGT
>JANHFO010001892.1:425763-436670 GCA_032468095.1 Pareas carinatus | reverse complement strand
TTATTATTATTATTATTATTATTATTATTATTATTATTATTATTATTATTATTATTATTATTATTATTATTATTAGCATAATTAAAGTAGTTAGCTTGAAATGTCCATGTGTGGGTCCTGTTGTTCATGCAGGGCTACTGCCACACAATATATTCGATCATTTCTTCTACATATTTATTTCTGCAATTGCATCTCAAGGCAGTTTTTTGTCTCCCCATGCTAAAATAAACTCATATGGTGGTACAGCTAGGAAATATATCTTTTTGTAGTGATCCCGGCCCTGTGGAACACCCTCTCTCTTGAGATCTGGCAGGCCCCCTCTCTCCTAGGCCTCTGAAAGGCCCCGTAGAGCTGGCTCTTCCCATAAGCTTTAGGTTAGGGAATGGCTGGATCCGAGCAACTCTAAATGTCAGTGAAGGCAAGCAAATCTGTTTTTTGGTACCATGAGGTTTGGTGGGATTTTTTGACGGGGTGATTTTGTTTTTTGTGAGCCAAATACATAAGACGGGAGGCCACACATGTGCAATCAATCAAGTCAATAATTTTCAAGTCATTTCTGTGTATCTGTCCTCAAAATATGGTTGATCCCTCTTCATTTGCACAATGAAAACCCACTACTCGTTTATGACACCATAGCTAGTCCTCTTATAAAACCTCCCTCTGCAATTTTCCACAATAAAATTTCTGGAGAAGACAATAAAACTAAGTGTTATTGGTACATTTCTCATTTCAAGCAAATATGAGCAAAATACAACATCTAATTTTTTTAAATTAAATTAAACTATGTAACTGTTTAGAATATGGTAACAAGTTCTTAAATCAACTCACTGCTTTTTTATTTAAATAAGGTGTGGCTTAATTTAAAAGCCAATTAGTTAAACTAGTACTATAACATTCAAATCGGAGAAAGATCTTACTCATAAAATGAAAGAATTGCTAACATAAATATATCAATTGGAATTTTTCAGACAATTCAAAGAAATATTGACCAATGGATGGATAAAGTTTACCCATAAGTCATTTTGTTCAAGTATTCAACACATCAATTTAAAAAATGAGGAAAAATATAAGCCTACCAATGGCAGGTCCACCTTGTTTCTTCTCTTCTAAAATGGCTGCCAAGTCCTTGTGCTTTGATTTCTGTTGCCGATTCAGAAGTTGTTCTTGCTCTGGACTTTTTAATTTCAAAAACTGATTTGCTTTCTTAATTTTTTGACTGTATTGTCTTGCCATCATAAAAACACGATTCTTTGTTTTATCCACAGAATCCAGTTCACCATTACTATTTATTGCATTTACAGTGCAGAAAATATCATTGGTAGATTCATAAAGGCTATTAGCAAAGCCTCTGTTATTCAAGAGTGAAGATCTGTTGAGATCCATTAGTGAATTTGCTTTACATGATGTTGCTTCTTCAAACTTAAGGTTGGCTTCACTTAACCTGGCTACCTTGTTTGGCAAAGTTTTTGAGAAAGCACTCTTCTCCGGTAGTGGGAGCATAGTTAATGAATATTTTACATCTTTATTTGGCCCACCAGTAGTTCTGCTAGATGCTTGATTATCAACTTCATCTTTGCAGACAGGAAAAGCTGCAAGGACATGATCTCGTGCCTTTTCTTCATTTTTCTTGATATAATTCTCCAGGTCATTCCAGATTTCATCTACTTCCTCTGATAATTTATCTGCAACAGACTTGTGAGAGTGTGAATCAGAATTTGAGGAGCTCTCCGCCAAACTTAAGCAGCCATGATCTAATGGAACATAATGATAGGGATTTTCATCTTCACTGAACTGGAGGCTTTCTTCAGAAACAAATTGTTTGAACTGGTTACAGCATGTAAAATCTGTTTCCATACCCAGAAAACTTCTCTTTTTGGAACATTTATGGTGATCGCTTTTGAAATTTGACACTGATTCTTCTGGAAGGCCTATGGTATCATAGATATTTTCCTCACTAATCCTTAACTCGTAAGATCTTATAGATGAAGCTTCTCTCCCGGGAACTGTTTCATTTTTACTAGGAATAGAAGTCCTGTTTTGAGAGGCTTGAGTTTTTTTGAAAGAATAGTCTTGGTCATATGTCTCATAGAGTGAATCTTTAGCCGACCCTTGTGGGGCATTGTTGGACTCTCCCCTCTGAGTCAGCCCCATCAACTTCAAATCGTCAAAAGTTATATTGTCATAGATATGATCTATGTCATCTATAGTCAATTCTTCTGAAGATTCCTGACATTCTTGCAGATTGTCCATATCACTTCTAGAGTTTTTAATTTCATTCCAAGAGGCACTTTGATCATGGTAATTCTTTCTATATCTTGCTCCAGTTTTGCTTTCACCAGCACTGCTGGCCCGCCTCATAATTCTATGAGAGTTCAGGTTGGAAATATCATTTTGATGAAGTACTCCTACATGCCAGCTGCAAGGACGATTTGATGAGCTCGTTTCTTCACATGCAATGGAAGTTAAATTGGATGTGGAGTCTGATGGCATGAACATTTGGTAATCATCATCATCATCTTCTACATTGTCTTGCAGAGGACGTCTACTTGGGAACAATGCTTGCCGAATCTGATGGTCTGTCCAGATATTTCTCACTGCAGCTGTTCTTCCCAAAATATTTGCCACAAATGAGGTGTTTTGAGGAGTAAATTGTTCAGATAACTGACTATCCCCACTGCAGGAAAATGAAAGCTTTGTGTTCATCTGGGAAGGAGCTTCATCTGTACATTTTTGGGAGTTCTGTGAAGTTTTCAAATATAGAATGTTATTAGTTTATAGTCTAATCATATCAATGCTAATCATGAACTTATTTCTCAAATTTCTGATTCTTGTGTAGTCAAAATAACATTTCTCAATGCACATAAATGAGGCGTTGTTAACACTGCTGTATTCTAAGGTTTACAGAGGTATAACCCAGGACTAAACAACATGCAAGGAACCCAGGATATTGGATAATTCTTGCTTGCATGGAAACCTCTATGTATGTCTGTACATATAAAATGATATTTTGCTATGAGCGCCTTGTGCCATTTGAGCTCAAAAATTTGTAAGGATGATGACATGTTCACCAAGTTGGAAGAGAATCTTATAACACTGCTTCATCCTGAATTCTATTTAAGGTAAGCTTGTTTTAAAAATAATTAAGTAGAGCCTACTCATTATCAACATTTTTTTTCATCATAGAGGTAAGTCATAGAGAAGGGGATATTACACAATGTAGATAATGGGATACACAGATAGTATTGATCCTATATAACCTTTTTAAAAATTGATTATTGAGTTGCAGCCTCTGATTTTGTTTCCTTTTTTACTTCATTTGCATCTCAACACATGAAAAAAATCAGTTTTCGATGATATTTTAAAGAGAATTATTAGAATCTGAATGGTTTTGGGTCCACATCCATGTAAATTTTTTATTATTATAGATATAGTTTAGCACACTCTTTATTGGATGTTATTTCAACTTCCTATTCTAAGCTACATCTCTGATGTTTCCTGGTAAACTCTCATCCAAGTATTAAACATTAATCCAGTCATATTTACTGTGGTTGTTTTAGCTCAACCAATTTTGGTTAGGTGCTGCCATTATGATTTCACAACCTTTTCAACTGTCTGAATTTCACATATGTTGAGATTAAAACTTCCTTGTTTCTTAAAATTTTCAATAAGTTTGACTATTCAATGTTTTGTGACCTCCCTTTGGTTTTTGCTGTAGATATTGAGTGCTCTGTGGAAATTGGTGAATATTAAACTATATGTCTAATTTCAGCCAAAGTAAACCCTAGCAATTTTCTGGGTTCAACAAGCAGATGCTGCATTTCAACTGATACAATGGAAGGCTCTTTTTGTATGATTCTTCTATCTACACTGATAGAGGTTTATGATGGCCTTCATGGACTACATTTAAACAAGATTTCTCTGGAACTGTTGTCATTTTGTTAAAATGTTGGTAACACACAAATACATGCAAACAGCGAAATGCATGAATGTTGATAGAATGAAGGAGGATCAACAAGGATAGGAAATTACATCTTCAATTGTACTTTCTGTATCTGTCTTTTATATCTGATGTTTCTTATTCTTTTTTCCTGATTCAGTCTTCCCTATTGTATTTTTTAAATTCTTTCATGTGTTCACTCTCTCAGCACAAATTTCTTTCCATTAGCTATAAAGGATTGGAAGAAAATTCTTTGGAGCAAATTTCTCCCTCTATTGCTAAGCTCCATGAAGTAACCTTTGGCAGAGGACAGAATACAACAATGGTTGAAGACCTCAGAAAATACAGACGTGAAAATGTTAACCACCTCTGGTTAATTGATTTGGGTTGTGGTTTGGTTAATTAATCGATAATCAATTCTATTAATTGATTTGGGTTGGTTTCATCATTCTCATGCACAACTTATATTTTAGTTTGATTCTCGCAATGGATAGGATACAGACATGAAAATGTTAACCATCTCTGGTTAATTGATTTGGGTTGCTGACACCTAAAGCAAGGTTACCTCATTGTTTATTTAGCTTAGTGTGGTTAATGGAACCATTTCAGATATGATACTGAACGTTAATGGATCAATGTGATATCTCTCTGTTTCATGAAAGGGAGCTTACTTGTTCAGTCTCCTCTTCATCATCAGCATCAGTCTGATCTGTAACATCTGTGAGAATATTATCCTCCTGCCCACTGCTATAGGCTGGTTCATTTGAATCTAGCCGTTGGCAATTCAGTAAATGATTCTTCCTGGGACTGAAGAACAATTCAGCTTGAGATAGCAGGGCTCCTTCAGTACTCATCCGCTAGGAGTAGGGAGGGAAAAAATAATAATTAAGTATTCCATATTCTGTACTATGCAATACACCTTTTATACAGCCTAGCAGGGTTTCCAGAGCAGCCTACAGTACTCTTCATCTTCATGTTGCTTTGCTACTGAAAAGCACACTCTTTTAAAAACAATTTTCTTGTCTTTATTTTTCAAATGATTTTAAAAGAATGACTCAATGATTCTGCCTGCTGTGGTCCTTGGTCTGTACACCCTTCACATCTGGTTCTCAACATATTGCTCAAACACTGGGGTTACCTTTGAAATTGTCCAGTCCTGCTTTAAAAATAGGTTTTTCATATTATGTGGGTGGACGGATGGATAGAACAGACACTTGCTTCAACATCACTGGTAATATTCAGGATCTACTTTTTTAAAAAGGCACTGCTAGTCCCTTGAATAAACAATATAGTTTACCTTTTGCAAATCTGGGTCCATTTCTGAAATGATTGAAAAACAAACATAAGTATCATACAATGACTTGCATTTATACTAACTTTTAATATATCTTTTTATCCAGAGACAATCAAAAGAAATTTAAGAATGCTACTGCTATTTTTTACAATTTTGTATTATTTATGACACATCTTTATTAAGACTTCATGTTATAGGAAATGCATTTTGTGCAGTTAATTACATGACTAATTACAGTGAAATGTGCCATGCTTAAATATGCACTGTTAAGAAAGTATATTTTGTATTTTGATCTTATGTAACTTACCACTTGATTTTGTGATTTTATGAACTCTGGAAGAAGGTTCTGTGTGGGAAAAATGTATTTATTAATATTTTTATTTAAATGTAACAATTATGCAATTATGTATTACTATTTAATTTTATATGCCTCTTATACTCAGCTACTTTCAACTTCTATCACTACCAAGCTGAAATGACAGAGGTTCCTGGAAATGAAAGTCCCTAGATCTTGATGTGGCTGCTGAAACCAAGCTATCTCAACAGATTATGGGAAATCTGTTGAGATAGCTTGGAATATATAGGAAACACTATATATTTCAATGTTATTTAACTTCACAACCGAAACTTAGAAACTTACAATAATTTCAAAATGTGACTTTTATTACTTCAAGATTGTCAAGCAGTGTTAATAACTTGGTTTTACCCCTTGGTGGTTTAAAGGAAATGTTGTAGAATGGAGAGCATTCGGCCTGCAGATATTCCATCTTTCTAGAACATCAAAACCCTTATAATATCACAGATGAAGCACTTAAAAGTGCTGTTCCATCTCAGCTGCCCACAAAAACGAAATTGCTAAGTGACTAAGGTATCCAGAACCAAGTCTGCAGACATCCTGGGTTAATATCTACAGTGGGAACACCACCTCAGGTATCTCCTGGTTTGTTGGAGACAGACTGACTAAGCCAGGGGGTGGCTCCCTGCAACTTTCGTATTATTTTTACTTTCAATTTTAAATCTGTATTTCATTCATATGTAATTTGATACTGTAACATAAAGCCATTTCATCTTAATTCTATTCTAATTGTATTCTAATCCGTATGACAATTAATTTGTCGCTTACATCTTAAGATATATAATAGTTGTGTCATTTAGTATCCTAGCTTGACTTGTAGATTGATTATATTCTATGACTGTTCAAATATAGATTGTCCCAAACCTATTTTAAAAAGTATATTATAGCATGTGTTTTGACATGTTTTGTCACAAATGTTTTGACATGTGACATGTTGAAATGTTTTGTGACATGATGATTGTACTTTATAACATGATGACACGATGAATGTACTTTATGAATGTATCTTATGATTGTTATCACTGTTTGTCAATTATAGCCTTATGATTGTCATCACTGTCAATTATAGCCTGTATGGAAGAATAGTGCATGTACACCGGAGACAAATTCCTAGTGTGTCCAGACACACTTGATGAATAAATTCTAATTCTAAATTCTAAAATTCTAATTCTAATTGTAAATATAAGCACACCCAAAACAAATTTGATTACCTGATTTCCTTCTCATCCTTTGTGGAGTAATGCCCTCTTTTGAGTTACTTGAAGCTTTCATTTCTTCTGGGCTGTAATGGAACCCTGGGTGATCTATTTTTAAAAAAAAGGTTCTCTGATTTCGAAAGTAATGCTTCATGTATAAGATTCAGCCACAACTACACTTCTGAACAATCTGCCACAATGAAGTACAATCAGAATTGGAATCATGCTGTGATTTTTATAGGTACATGCAGTTAAAGGCAGAGATCACATCAGAATAGGGTTCATTTGTCCCCTTTGTATCTTCAAGAAAACCCTTTAATTTTCTTTTTTATAATAATAATTCCCCAGAGATGACCCAATCATTTAGGCAAGTTTCTCAACTCTTGGTAAAGCAGGCATCCTGCAGGCATTCACCTGGTTGGCAGATTATAATAAAAAATGGAATTAACATAAAAAGAACAGGATCACAATATTTTTGATCATCTAACATCCTACCGGATGCAAATAAGACACACCATGGCACAACTCTTTTTCTACACACATCCAGCTCCCGCCCCCATGAACTTCCAGTGTTATACAACAAAATGGAAAACAAATCATGGGCACATCAATATAAGCATAAAACAAATTATTATTTAAAAGGGTCTTCAGTAAGTTTAATTGCACTCAAATACACAGGAAAAACAAACGTATATTTTGGGGGAAAGTGTAGCTGTACTTTATCCTTATCTCTCAGTGAACACAATGTCCCTGAACTATACTCCTGCAAAGAAATTCCTGCATGATAAAAAGTTTACATACATACACACACAGACACCCACCAAGAACCTTGTATTGTATATAAGAGAAAATTAAAAAGAACATATCTGAAGAGGTTTTCGAACTGAAGTTCATATAAATTATCTTCACATAATAACATTGTAATGCTTATACTGCAGATTAAGACTAAGGATACTTGTGGGAGCTTTATTATGCTACATGGCAACAAAACAACTTGATCTGCAGTCCTACACCTAAAAAGGTCACACTATCTGGAACAGAGTGAGCCATTTATCCTTTGCGAGTTTGCATAGTAGCAACATTTTAAGGAAGACGTACACGAGTCTCACATACCGGTAGTTATTCAACAGATCTTACTCAGTGCCTTAGTGATAGCTAGTATCTTCACTGACTACTAAAAATCTTCATCTCTCAATATTTATTTCCCATCTTTAGAAATAGCAAGGCAGTTTAATTATTTAAACAAAATATACTTACAAATTGCATCCATTTCAAGAATTGCTTGCTTGGCCTTAAAAAAAAGAAGATATTAATTATTTATTTGATTTATACCATACCTTTCTGCTCTGGCAGGCTTTCAAGGCTGCTAACAAAATTTGAATTTGTGATGAAAATACTGAATTATTAATTATCACAGGATTCGGAAAGAATTATGAAGATCCAGTTTAAACCACCACCCAGTTATTACACTTATAGTAATGTTAGATCTTTTAGATTAATTAGATCACATTGCATTTTGGTCTAAGAAGAAAAGCAGAATATAAACATAAATACTGACTCCCTGATAAATCATAGATTAATCATCATAGATTAATTATCTCTATCTTGCCCCAACATAGTAATCAACAAACTAATATGTAGTTTAGAGCAATACAACTAAGACACGAGTGAAGCAATCCCATCCTGACCCTTTCTCCCACCTCAAACATTTCATTCATGACTATTTTTCTATCAGTCAGTTTTATTTCTGATTTCATAATAAAAATGATAAAGAATGATCTAGAAAAACAAATAAAAAAACATGAAGAATTTCTCTCTTAGCCAATGGTTTTCCTGCAACTGTTTCTTCATGCATGAATGTATATAAACATTCTTAACTAGGATCAGGACTGGAAATATCGTATTTACCTTACTATGCTATCCAAACAATTTTTCTCCATTAACATTATTCTTAATCCTACAACAGGATTTACTATAGTTGATTGATAACTATACACAATAACTGGAATTCATATAACACATTAACTCAAAGAAACCTGCATTTTGTTTTATTCTCTCTATGTGTAATAAAAATACATTTTGATGGGGGGAAATGCATCCTACATTGTTTTTACATGGCAAAGTTGTTTACAAATAAGTCTGAGATTAAAGTTGTACGTCATCTATTGTCCACTAGGTGTAGTAAGTGTACAACCTCAGCTATAAAGACCAACATATCACTACAGCAACTTCATAAAAAACCCTATTTATTTTCTCTACAAAACATAATCTCATTCAAAAATGATACTCTAAAGTTTGGTTTATGAAAATGATGGCATGTACCAGGTATGGGGAACCTGTGGTCCTTTAAATAAGGTAAACTTCAAAATCATCTCACAACCAACAGTGGATAGTCAGAAATGATAAAAGTTGTATAGCATTATCTAGAGAAGCTGAGCAATTTATGTATTTTTATTAAATTTATATTTAATTTTAAATTTGACATACTAATAAATAAAATACATTTTAAAAATCTACTGTTTACAACAAGAAGTTTTTTACAAGCTGGGAAAGAAAGAAAGAAAGAAAAAAGAGAGAGAGAGAGAGAGAGACTGCTTGTAAAAAAACATCTTGCTGTAATAAAAGTGTGTTGCTTAGCAACAGACCTGCACAGCCCCTAGTTTGGGGCTGAAGGGCAAAAGGGGATAAGTGCACTTCCTTTTGTAATCAGAAAAAAGCCAGGTGTCTCATAAAAAAAGCCTAATATACTGTTTCTCACACCATAGTTGGTTTCCAAATACATTATTGCTTCCATTTAGAATAACAGAATATCAGATTTGGAAGGGACCTTGGAGGTCTTCTAGTCCAACCCCCTGCTCAGGCAGGAAACCATATATCATTTCAGATAAATGGCTGCCCATTTTCTTCTTAAAAACCTGCAGTGTTGGAATATTCACAACTTCTGGAGGCAAGTTGTTCCACTGATTAATTGTTCTAACTGTCAGGAATTTTCTCCTTAGTTCTAGGTTGCTTCTCTCCTTGATTAGTTTCCATTCATTGCTTCTTGATCTGCCTTCAGGTGCTTTGGAGAATAGCTTGATTCCCTCTTTGTGAAACCCGAGATATTGGAACACTGCTATCATGTTGATCTCCTAGTCCTTCTTTTCATTAAACTAGACATACCCAGTTCCAGCAACAGTTTTTTATATGTTTTAGCCTCCAGTCACCTAATCATCTTTGTTGCTCTTCTCTCCACTCTTTATAGAGTCTCAATATCTTTAGCCAAGTCTTACCAGTGGTACAGCATACACAGAATTCTAGTTCTTTATGAGTTCCTTTTTCTAATATATAAATGTTTTGACATCGTTATTAATTTCATCTCTATTGTTTCAGGGCTTCCCTCATTGTGTCCTAGGAAATGCCATTTTTCAGAGAACAAATATGACAAGGTCTGTGTGAATATATTTGAGGTTCACAAATAAACATTCTGCATTGATTCAATTCCACTGCTCATGAAATTCAGATACACAGCCTGTACTAGTACCTATCTAATACCATCATTCCTTCTGAAAAGAAGAAGCTGGGGATTAGAATAACCTTTGGAATGCTTAAGATACATTGTGATGGGCTGCATCAAATGTGTGCGAAAAGCATCCACAAAAGCAGATGCCCCTTTTTAAACAAGTAGAAGTGGAACTAAATATGCAGATCAATTCAAAAAATGAAACAAATGATTTTCGAGGAGGGGAGTAGAATCAGATCCAAGCTCAGTTAAGAATTTATCAAGTTATTCTTTTCTTCCTCCTTAAAAAAAGGATTACCGTATTATTCGCTCTATAGGACGCACCTGACCATTAGATGCACCACGTTTTTAGAGGGGGAAAAGAGGAAGAATATATTTTTTCCTGCTTTCCTGCTTCCATCCCGCTCGCAAATGCATGGAATGGATGGCGGAGGGAGCAGCCATCCATTCCAGCCATTTGCGCTCCACTCGACACCCGGTCCAGCCATCTGCAAGGGGCTGCGGCTGCTGGGAGTTGGGGGAGTGCTGGGAGCCGCTTGCAAATCGATGGAATGGATGGCGGAGGGAGCCGAGCGGCTGCTCGCAAAAGGTGGCTGCTGACTCCCCCCCGCCACCGAATCCAG
>JANHFO010001892.1:380061-392036 GCA_032468095.1 Pareas carinatus | reverse complement strand
TGGCCATTATAACTTTGAACGGTCACTAAATGAACTGTTGTAAGTGGAGGGCTAACTGCATTTATGGCCACTCTTATAACAGGTGATGAATCTGATAAATTTTGCCGAGTTCTTTTCATAGTTCATCTTTCTTCAACTCAATACACTCTCTATTACAAAAAAAGAACTTTCTTAATGAATGTAGTTTTGATTGTATTAATATTTCTTCTAGGATGTCTTTTCTTCTCACCCAAGCATTTTTGATCTCCTCACTATTTTCATTTAAATGTTAATGAACAGTTGATTAAAACGAGCAACTCTAATCATCAACATAAAAATATTCACCTACTTGAAACCAGGAATAGGTATTTAGTCTTTAGGAATAGAAAACAGTTAATATTACTATTTGTAATTATCTTACTCAGCTTGCTAATGAAACATTTTCAAGAAAAGCAGCAAAGAACCCAACCTATATGAGCTACAATTGCAAAGTTACTACTTACTAAATTTAATTTTGTACTAATTAATGACAAAATGGTAGCTAATAGACAATAATATGAAGTCAATTAAATAAACAATTTAAACATAAATACTTAAAACCAACAGCCAAAGTAAAAGTAATTAATACTCATATCACAGAGTAGTAATCAGTATCGCTCATGATACTGAAACAAAAGGTCTCTAAAATAAAAAGTGACCATTTCAGTATAGATTTGTAGAACCTGTACCAGCTTAAAGATTTTCAAACAGCTACAGTTAAAAAAATCTTACTATTTTGAAAGTGTTTTTATGTCATTTTACTACTTTCTCAGTATATATTCTTCTGCCAACCTAGCAGTTCGAAAGCATCTAAAAATGAAAGTAGAAAAATAGGGACCACTTCGGTGGGTAGGTAAAAGCGCTCCGTGTGCCTTTGGCGTCTAGTTATGTTGGCCACATGACCACGGTGACATCTTCGGACAGCGCTGGCTCTTTGGCTTTGAAATGGAGATGAGCACCACCCCTAGAATCGGTTACAACTAGCACGCATGTGTGGGGGGAACCTTTACCTTAAATGTATGTTAAAACAGCTTTTTAAAAAAATCTATCGTTACTGAACTGTCAGACATTTCAGAGATTTTCATGAGTTCTTGGATTTGTACAAAATTATAAAAAAAATTCCTATAAAATTCTAGCATTCTGATAATTTCAATTTTTTTCTCTTTGACTAAGATTACATCTAGCTATGTTTTCAAAGGAACACTGCCATATTTGCTGAAATTCATATGAATCTTTTTATTAGTAAGCAGTTATTTTCTAACTGAGAATAAAGGTATTTAAATATGTCAGCAGTATTAAACATTTAAAATGTCTCCCTTATTTATACAATATGTCAGTAGCTCTGCTTGTCTTATCTCTTTATTTCAGTTCTGTTTAAAGATATTTAAACTTTTTTCCTGTACGGTTCTTACTGTACACCAGCAGTTAAGATACCTAATACAGATATGCAGGAAAAGACTTGTTTCTACAGATTAATTCTTTTTTAACATGACTTTGTATACCAAATCCTGATAATCTGATTTGCTTCGCTGTCTGCTCCTGTGTGCATCATCAGACTAGTATTTTCTTTTCCAGATTAGTGATGTACTTAAAAAGAGAATTGCTCCAAATCATACATTATAACATTTCCAGATTATGTGTAAAATGTATGTCTGCACTGAACAGGTAAAACAAATGACAAAAAACAAAGCAATAAATTTATAATGCCCACCTGTAAGAATATTGATAAGAAGTTATAAACTAATAGAACCAGTGATACATTATAAAATCCCAAAACATATGAAGTCTCAAATTTAACATTTTATCATCGAGGAACTAGAAATCAACATCATTTATTTCTGTGAACAAAAGTTAGGTGCCATCAGTCCCTGACTTTTATGTCTATTCAACCTTCAGGTTTTCAGTTTCTAAAGATCTAAGGTCTTTGCTACGGTAGAAACTCAAGAAGCATCTCTTACCAGCCAAATTTAATGGGAAAGCTCTAAGATTAGTCTACTTCAAAAAATAAGATAGTAAAGACTATTTCCCCTCAAAGTGCCTTTCTATGGTTCTATGGCATAATTAACGATAACTTAAAAAAAGAAAAAAAGTCATTGGAGGCTTAGCATTAGATCCTCTCACTCATGCTAATAAGAACTTTCTTTTCATAAAAAGTATAACACAATAGACAACTTCTCCTGAGATTGCAGCTAGAAAAGAAAAACTTAATTTATCATCCTCAGACGCAGTAGTACTAACTGACTATGCTTTATGTAGAATTAACTTTAAAAGTAACAACTATCATTGCTATGTGTAGACTATCTATAAGTAATAATGGTTAACAATTCATAAAATATAAGATTTTTGTGGGATCACACATATTAAAACATAAACCCCAAAAGTAAAAAAAGAAACAGGCCTCAATAAAACTTGAAAAAGAACTATTTAACTAAAATTATTTTTAAGTTATTAGTTATTAATGTATACTGTCTGTCTTGAAAGGCAATTCTGCAAAGAGCCTTGCTGTTTGAATATAACCAACAAAGCATGCATTCATTTCAAGTTGCCTGTGTTGTCCCACAGCAACCAATTTATTGCAAACCTTGATCCTGGTATTCTTTCTATATTAATTTCAGTTTATACATTCTACATTAGGGCTAAACATAAATGAGGGGAAAACATACTTACTTTCACAATGCTTCTTAAATCCTGCACATATGTTCTTTCAGTCTCTAGAATTTCTTGGACCACTCTGTCAACATACAAGAGTTTTGGACTTGTGGGCTCAACAATCAGCGACATGACACAGTTTTTGTTATTTCCCTTTGTTTCAGGTTTTCGTGGCATATTTGGCTTTCTTCCAAGATTTCCATCAGAAAGCTGTTCCTTGAGAGGGTTATTTTTTCTTAGTTCTTTGCTGGGAAACTGTTGGGCTGGATGCAACTCCAACTTTATGGCCCCCGCTTCCTTGTCCTGATTGAGCAAACCCAGATGACTGTTGGATACCAACGTTGTTCTGCTACCACAGGAACAGTGGCTATCTCTGGAGGATGCTGAGGAAGATGTGGAGCTGAAGCTAACTGGTCGATCACTGTCTGATAATTCCATTGCTTTGATTCCACAGTAGAGGAAGTGCCTGTCTTCTCTAGGCAGGTTCTTTTCTGGCTTCTTGGGAGCTGTGCCCACCATCACAGGAGGCAACACATTAAGACTGTAGCCATCTTTATGGAGAAAAAAAAGGCATATTACTTTTGCATGTATATTGGATCTCATTAAAAACGATTTTACTTGTGCACAGAAAAAGAATCACATGGAAGGCTATCTTCAGACACATGAATGAGTACAAGCAGACCAGGGAGAATCTGTTGTAGAAATACTGCATATAAACAACAATTCAAAGAATCATCTATCAGTAGGGACTTCTACTTTTCTTTATTTTTAGACTTCTTTTGAAGAGTCTTTTATTAAATGTTTAATATTTCCACATTTTCTGCCAAAAAAAACCCTGTTGATTTTACATGCTTTTCTAATGTAAATAATCAAAATGATTACAGGGCCAACCTTGGCAAACTTGGAAAAAGAAAACAGAATGAATAAAAGAAAACCTTAATGGGTTCTAGATTAAGTTGTGCAAAAAAAAAAATCCATTAGTGTAGTTTTGCCTCCCCGAACAAAAATAAAACTATTAATCTCTGATTCATAGAACTTATAAAAAAAGTTCAGAAATATCCACCCAGACAATATAGAAATTCTTACCAAACTGTAAACGCTTAAAATGACTAGGAAGAAAAACCACCGCTACACGCAAATATATATTGAGCTAGGGGAGAGATTTCAACTTCTAATAAGAAAGAATACACAATGCACAGTAAAACTGTGAACAATTTCAGTGATGACTTGTGCCTTTCTTAAAAGTAGCCTGTTGAGTCCATGGACATCGAGAACAAATCTGACTTATTAACCTAACCCATTTTGCTTGGACATCCATAATTCTTAAACAAAAGAGAATGCTCAGTCTTCTGTAGAAATAATCTGGGAATTGTTTTGAGTTACATTTAGTGTAAATAGTTTCACCACTATTTATTTGCATGTTTAATTATTTCCCTGTAATCATTATGTTATAAACAACAACTGTACATTCCAGCTATCATAGTAGAAGAATGATGCTTTATATAAACTACTTTTGTTAAAAAAATTCTGTAAGCACATTGAAAAACAAAAATTTATTGCTCTTCTCCTTGTTTTCTTCTTTGTTATATTTATTATGGTGCCCACTCCAAAAATCTCTTAATTATATTATCCAACTTGTGTGTATGATTTCATATTTTACTGGGTATGTCGTTATTTTAGCTCAAGGAAACCCTAATAAGCCATTAATAAAGTGAATGAAATGTCTGATTTGGCTGGAATTTACCATTTTTTAAAAAAAAGTTTTTTCTATTACTCATGTTTATTTACTAAGCTTGCCACATCCATATATCTTGGAATTCTTTTAAACAAAAACTATATGAACAGAAGTATCCGTAATTGTCTTTTAAACACTTTATACATCTATTTTGGAACACACTATACTTGAAAAACAGCATAGCATGAAACATTAAACCCTAGATATTATTATACTACTGTTCAATAATATCTAAGAAAGATCTGCATTTCTTTCATATCTTGATTGAAGTTACCCTAAAAGACATCAATATTTTCATTAAAGGATGTAATCCATACTGCAAAGCTCCTAAGTTTTAAGAAAATGTAAATTTGAAGATCAGAGAAAAAGATATTAGTGGGCTAGTAGCCTCTGTAAATTTACTAATAGGTCTGTCTGTACAAAGTCCTACACTTTCTCCTTTTATTACTGTGACTCAGTGAAGTCAGGTTGAACCATCAGTTTTATTTTCATTTTCTTGCTTAACCCGATATATGGCACTATTCTCCTGGCATACCATTTAATAGACATAACTTCTATAGTAGACTTGGCAACAATTATTGAATTGTTCAAATTTAAATTATAAATTCTTAATTATTTTTAATAGTTCAATTTACAAAAATATCTACAAGTATCTGAGCTAGGTCCTGAAGACTGTAATGATAAGCCACTTCAATTATTCTGCCATAAGAATTGTATGGGATACAGTCATCAAGAGATGGGTTAAATAAAAGGGCATCGTTAGGGCTTACCTATGTAACATGAAGATAATTATGGTTTTAACTCTAATTACTGAAAACTGAAGATTTATTATGAGCAATAACGTATGCATTTCTTCAGCAAAGTAACAGAAAAAAATATTTCTTTTGATTTCAGATCAAGAAATATTTAAAATCATAAATAAAGTAAAAAAATAATAAGTACTCTTCAAAAGTAGACTGGTTTGAAATCTGGGTAAATAAGATAAATGGAAATGCTTTCCTTTAATTTATCAGATGACATATAGCCACAAAATAAAATGCAACAGAGTATATTTGATTAGCTGCTTTAGGTATCCCAGCTGAAGTACAGAGTTCCCATTTCATTCAATCATCCCATATAGCCTTTCTTCCTGCTCACTGCTATGTCGTCTCAGTTACAGGCAGTCCAAAAGCAATACTAAATCGTATTTGCCTTGTCAATACTACATAGAGAGAATTTGAGAATTCTTACATTGTAACAGAATACATTTGTAGTCAGAGAAAGAAAAACAGTGCTTATTATAATTTTATGACCTTTTTATTTCCCCAAAATGCAATGAAAAATAACTATAATAAATTTCAATGTCACGTTTTCAAAAGTCTTCACAAACAGAAGCTTAGCAAATAACAAAAGAAAACCAACTCGAGATGTGACCTGAGTATAGTAGTTTTATCTCTAAATGAAAGATTATTAAGACTATGCAAATACTA
This sequence comes from Pareas carinatus, assembly GCA_032468095.1. NCBI lineage: Eukaryota > Metazoa > Chordata > Lepidosauria > Squamata > Pareidae > Pareas > Pareas carinatus. The sequence continues at coordinate 386,165 of JANHFO010001892.1, read as the reverse complement.
TTGAATATTTAGAATTATGATCCATATTTATATTTTAATGAATTTTTCCAGACCCTCCCTGAACACAAGATGTTTCAAATGTACACACAGACATACATAATCCAGACATACAGAGAGAGAGGTAGATGAGGAGATGTCAGTAAACTTAATCCCATTCTTATTCCTCCTCAAACCCTGCCTGCAAACAGTATGTATAGATTCAGGATTCATTTATTAAAACAAAACCCTTGAAAAGTGCAGCTATTGACAGAAATGCTGCTGTACACTAGTGAGATAGTTCAGAGTAATATTATACAGTAAAATAATTCAGCATATTTTCTATTTAGACTGGTCTGGGATACACCATTTGGTAGCGTACCAAACACAAGGTACATTTTTTTCATCATGTCATTATTTTTTTAACTTGGCAAGGATTGAACTTTTTTTGCTGTCACCAAAAGTACAAATAACTCAAATGGCTAAGTACTGCTGCCTAGCTGCAAATAAGCCTTTAAAGTCTTCAGACTCTGACTAAAGTAAAAAAAATAAAATAAAAAAACTAGAGAAGTAAGACTCTGCATTACATTATCCTTGAGATCCCTTCAATTTCTGGGACCCTATGAGAAGAAAGAGCAACTTGCATCCCAGGACTACAGCAGCATCTGAACCCTTCCCCTTTTTTTGGTAGTCTTTCAATTGTCCACTAAAGACTACTTTTCAAATTGGGCAACTGAATATCCATATGCCTGGGTATTAATTTTAAGCACACAAAAACCATACAGCCATAAGCTCATCTTGACATACCCTTTCAAGGGGAAAAACCTCTATCCAATTGTAGCATTATCCCATCCACTGCAGTTCATGTCTTCTTCCAAAATATCTATTACAAACCAAAGCCACTCAAAGGCTCCCCTGCAAGATATTTCGATGAAGAAGCACAGTAAAACAAACTACGGTGCTTAACACAGAACTTCCAAAGTGGTAACATTTACTCAGTTCTTTTCAATCTATAACAGTTAATTAGATAGTTTTGTTTCAATAGTTTTCCTCTTCTTCTTCGCATCATTTGCTAACAGATAAGAGATAAATATAAATAAAACTATAGTGGGATAGATTTGAATGAAATCCCCAGGATGGCACACCTGTGTCGGATATTCTATTTAACTCCAACCTTAAGCTTGCTTCAGAGGAAAGAATGCTCAATTCTACATATATTCTTAGCATCTTCAATTGACAAAGGTGTTTTAAGTTGGTTTGGTTAAGTGCTGGAAAGAGGACTAATTGCACTTATCAACACTCGCTAGGAAATGTGTTTTAGTAATGTGATCCTTTCTCACTCATAACTTCCCAAAAGTGTAATGTTCCCCACCCTGTCTTACTTCCTCTCTGTGAGGTTACATACTATTGTGGATATTCTAACGAAAGATTTCACACGCACACACAAACTGTACAGATAGTTTCTCTGTAAGATTGAGAACTGTTACCTCCGTGCCGACAGATAACTAAAATTAAAAACATGCATTTTAAAAACACATATGAACACAGCTTTCCAATGCAAGTGATATGAAGTTCTAAAAACAACTATATCAAGTTATGCTTTTTTGATCATGAGTTCAGTAATGCTAACCCTTTATTGTTATAACAATCACAAAAACATCTCTTGTCTCTTGCAACTTCAAAAATTAAAATACTGTATTGTATCTCAAAGCTATTTATATTGAATGGTTAATACTCTTAAATGGTTACCTAATTCAGGCATTTGTGACTCACAAGAATACAATATTTTCATGCTTAAATGTACAAGTTTGACATTATGTAATTCATTGCCTGCATTTTTATTTTTGATGGAATCAATTGTGTGGTCCACAGGTCTCATTTTATGAAAACAGGGGAGACTGTGTAACTATAGGCCATATACAGTTTGTTTGAAAGCGTCCTAATCAAATTTTGTTTGAACAGAACATTATGGTCTAGAATTAAATCAACACATGCATGCACAAAAATATCAAGCTGCTGGGTCAAGAAAACACCCAAACACAGAAACAAACATGCAAATTCCTAAATGATAAAGTATACTCTTAAATACTGAAGATTTTGAATAGCAGCATGGATAGATATCACTTCCATTTCAGTTAGCCTGGACAATAACAACAAAACCAATTAAACCCAAAATTATTCAAATAACACAAATAATATTTGCATTCTTTATAGTTCATAAACATGCTCTCTACTGCTTAGCACATCACAGTAATGTACAACAACCCACTGAAAAACACCAGAGTGTCTCAAATGTTGATCTCCCTTCTAATCCCCAAGCATCGTGCAACCTTTCAACTCCCTCCTACTTCTCCCAGAACTCAGCAAGCATTCAAGATTTTAGCAAATCCAGACTGCTTACATTTTGTCTTGCAGATTCTTACCGTCTTAGAGTTTTCTGTCATATCATGAAACGTCCTGGAGTCCCAAGCACTTTTATGAGGGAGAATTTTCTGCAACACTTACCTCATCACTATGGAATGCCTCCAACTTTTTAAACAATGACTTAAACTTCTCTCCCTCCTCCTCCTCCTCCCACCCAAAACATATAAGCTACCTGTGCAACCAAAGATGAAGGCATCCTTCAGTCCCAGCAGCTGCAAAATTACCATCCGGGAGCCCTCAGGTAAAATGAGTCTTATTAGTCTATATGGATGCTTTGACAGAAATATTGCACGAGTCAGCCTTTAACTACTAAGCCCCTCACACACAAAAGTTTTCCCCTGGAACCTGATTCACAACTTTCTCGTTGCCTGCACTCAACGCAGTTCAGAGCATTGCTAAGAGCTTTAAATGAAACATGACATCATTCAATTCAAGAACAGGACAATAGACACTACTGTGGGTAACTAAAATGCACACTTCGCTGAGCAATCCTCTGCAAATTATTCTTTCAAGCAGAGAGCCGAGAAGGAAAAACATTTAACAGGGCAATTCTTACAGCATTTTGCTGCTTTTCTTCAAATCACTGCTTCGCTCCTAGCAACATTAAGAAAACCACCAAGTAAATATGAACTGGAGATAATTAGTATCTATTTGGTACAAAAAAAATAAAAAGTACACACACTTTTCAATACTTTCAATGAGCCAACATCTAAGGTAAGCAGGGCATATTAACATTTTAAATTTTACATAGCAAACTAGACGTTTGCTATGTTATTTTACAGAATTTAAGGGAAATGTAGTTCTCTCTCTCTCTCTCTCTCTCTCTCTCTTCTCCCCCTCTCCCTCCCTTCCTTCTTACATGCTTCTTTCAGCACATCTAATTCTTTCAAGTGTATAATTTGGCTACTGTGCTAATTACTATCCTAAGCCAAAAAAATCAAAATGCACGAGGAATTAGTTCATGTCTTTTTCATTTAACATTAAAAGCTAGTACTGGCAAATCATTACAAGGAGACTCTTTTGCATTTGAGATCATATACCATATTCTCCAAGTTGTTTTCTAAAGCCATAGAAACTCCTCATTTCCAAGAGGAAAGCAAAACAAACATATTAATTTGTGGATCTTTCTCAGCATCTTCTGGCACTTATAAGAAAGGAACAATCTATAAGACTTTTTTGCCTCAGCATTCTCCAACAATGCTTGCCAAAACTGGAAGACTGAGAAGGCTATAAAGCAATGCGTTCTTCTCAGCATTTACCCAAATGCAGTTTCTGGACAGATAAGTCTTTTCTCGCTCCCACAAGTAGAGAGGTAAGAGATACGGAGAGGTCACAAGGCGACATTAAATGTTTCACAGAGGCAAATTGTACTACCTCTTTCATTCAACAAAGCTCTTCATCAGAATGATTCTAAGCTGCTTTGTAAAAGCCTATTAAAAACATGATATTGGTGTATTGTTAACATTAGCATCCCAATTACAGATGCTTTTCTCTCTCCATTCACAACTGACTCCAAAATTAAGTAGCTTTTAACATCTGCCAAATGCCTACACACTCAACTGAACTCAATTCTACTCCCCGCTACTTTGATTTAATGGTGAATCATTGCTAGCATATGCCCTTTTACTACATTTTTAATAAGAAGCTGTAAGTCTATTTAATTCATTAAAGTCCAGACCTTAAATTTTTAAAAAGGCCATTAAGGCCATAAGACAGCACTCCAAAGTATTTTCCCCCACATAAAATAATCCCACAAGAGTAAGTAATTCCTGCAGAAACAATCTTCTTTGATTTGTGGCAGACAGTCCTAAATAATATAGTCAGCTGTTTTTCCAATATCACTTGTATTGTACAGTCCTGAGGAAATTCTTTCAATTTTCAATAAACTGTTCTGGTCACAAAGGTGTGGCAAAAAACACAGAAGAAGAAACTATAAAATTTTCCAATTAGAAATAAAAACCTTTCAACAATTTGTCTCTCATTAACACTTCCATTAATAGCCAATACTCTATTTTCTTTGGCATTTGATCTCCAAAGGCAATAAAGGCAAAGGAATATCAATACAAATTTGATTCAACAATTCCCTAGCTACATGGCCCATCTGTTTTTTTGTTGATTCAGGATTTACAGCTGTAATTTTGGTCCAGGCATTCAACATTTCCCCAAACATAAAAAATCATAAAAACTCAAACTTCATTTTGAATAGACATCATCTCCGAGAAATTATTAAACAGTATCATTGCTATTTCAAATTTTAGATTTCTAATCCATTCCAATGCCTTTGCCTTTAATTTTAACCTTACCTTTGACTCAGCTAACAGAACTGAAATATATCTGAAAACCAGCATTCTTACACACTTCAAAAGCAGAACATAAAAGCTGCCTTGCTTTTTTTAGTGTTCCCTTTTCTTCTTTCATCTACATAAACTAAACACTATTTGCTTCAACAGTCACAAATATGGGAATATATATTTAAAAGTTATAGACCAAATACATTACTTCTCACCTCCCACCAAATGCTTCATAATCACCTTTGAATGTATTGACATTCATGCAAGAAACAAAGCCTTTTTAAAAACTAAATTATAAACAGAGATTGCTAATGTTTAACTGAGAATATGGGAATCACCTAACACGCCTTCTCCAAATTAAATTTTAGGTGTTCTGCATTGCTATTTAATCTTATACATAGATATTTAATCCTATCCTGTAATTTCATCCACAATGTACATTTCAACAATTTTCTTCACAAATTTTCAGTCTGGTCTCTTGTTACTCCTGGACTCATGCTACTGTGTCATTCAGGTAGTTCTATCATTGTTGTCATTATCCTGTTTCACATTTCTAAAGCTTATTTACTATAGTTTATTACTACTGTTTTTTATAGCCTGGTTTGGGATTACTTTTAATGGAAGCAACCTAAAATACAAATAAATAATGGACAGTATCCAAAATCTTCATTGAGGCCTATTTTCTAATATTCTAATAACTATAGCATCATTCTGTCACTAAAAGGTATTTGTCATAACATTTATTCTTATTTTCCGGATATAATTTCAGATAATTCATAGAACAAGGAGACAAGGAGAGGAGAAATGTGAACATTTTGGAAGATTATCTTATAAAGGAATAGTTTATAACATTGTGTTTTTGTTTTTAAGTGGCATCTCAGTTTTGTTTGTTTCCATACTTGTTGGGGATATTGGTTTGCAATATAAATAAATGTACAGTCTGAGTGCTTTGATGAAAAATCAGCTTCCTAAAATAAACCAATTGTAAATGACTAAAGGAACATTGTGGTCTAAATTTCATGACTTGCAAGTATTACATTTCTTTCTTCAGTTTACTTAATAACACATAAATGAACTATAGTCAACAAGATCTTCTGAAGGACATTGGAACATCTTCTTCCTCAAAATGCAAAGTAATGTATTAATAATCCTCTGCAATGCAGTACCTGATGACTGAATCTGTGCATCATGCTGCAGATATTCCTACATAAAACACTTTGCATTCTTATCTGCTGTCGATATATCAGAACACAGGTATATCAAAACACCTTGATAGAACTTTACAGTGAATGCCCCCATCTTCAGTAATTATTCTATTATTTGCACAATGTAGTTTGTTTGTTGTTAATCATTATGTTCCTCCACACCTGTAAAATCGCGCTCTATCTCTCTCTCTCTCTGAGAGAGAGAGAG
>JANHFO010001892.1:346632-360919 GCA_032468095.1 Pareas carinatus | reverse complement strand
TGGCAGACTGTGCGATGAACCATAATAATACTGAACAAAAACTGTCGGCAATGGGGAAAAGCTGGTTTTCTTGAATAGAGAAAGTTTTTTCTCCCCTTAGTCTCTTGACGAAAGGAGGGGTTTTTCCCCTGTGACATGCCCCTAAAGAACAGCATTTAGATGAGAGATGGAAAACATTGAACACATTCAGCCATCCTATCTCACCATGATGCTGCTGCTCTATAGGGATACCAATTTTTAAGCTACAGCAGAAAGGGTGTGACGTCAGCTGAAATTGAAAAGCCCCACCCTTCCTGATCAGGAGTTTTGGGAATTTTTAAGATAAAACATCAAATAGATTCCATGGCCTGAAGAAGTTTGCAGATTTTAGATATATGATCCTTGCATCAGTTACTTGTGTACCCACTGGAACCTTTGGATAATATTCAGGGGTACCTAGTGTATGTTTGGAGTTGGGTGACAGGCAACAATAAGGGCATACCAGTTATATGCCAGTTTTCAAAATTATCTCCTCTAGCAGCTGATGAGGATAATGAATTGGGGACGAGGGACAGGATGAGGCTCCGTGAGACGCCATAAAGTCAACGGTGTAGGTCATGGTTTTCCAGACTTTTGTCTTGCCTGGGCTGTACTGAGTGAAGTGAAATTGTCTTCGGCTATATATAAAATATATAGTTAATATACAGCATATAAATTAACAAACTTCATTATTTATAAATATAAAACTGCATTGAAATTACACACACACACAAACACACATACAGACATACAGAGAAGAGCAGCAAAGTTGATTAGGGGGTGGAGGCTAAAACATATGAAGAACAGTTGCAAGAATTGGCTATGTCTAGTGAAAAAAGGCCTAGGGGTGAAATAATAGCAGTGTTCCAATATTTGAGCGGCTTCCACAAAGAAGAGGAGGTCAACTTATTTTCCAAAGCACCAGAAGGCAAGACAAGAAGCAATTGATGGAAACTAATCAAGGATAGAAGTAACCTAGAACTAAGGAGAAACTTAATGACAATGAGAACAATCAACTAGTGAAACTGACTGCCTTCACAAGTTCTGGGTGTTCCATCACTGGAGGTTTTTATTTATTTATTTAGTCAAGCATATATGAGAAAAAAACAAGTATAAGTAAAAACATACCATATAAACATATGAGTACAAATAAATGGGGACAGTAGGACAAGGACGGTAGGCACGCTAGTGCACTTATGCACGCCCCTTTTACAGACCTCTTAGAAATGGAGTGAGGTCCACTGTAGACAGTTTAAGTTTAAATTTAAATTATCTTCTTCTTTCATGGAAACTTTGCAGGTCTACATCTAAATTACATTGATCAAAAGATATGTGACAAAGATTATATGTTTCAACTACACTGACAGACAAGGATGTGTTCTGTCCTTTAAAAAAGCTGGGCAGAATTATTCAAGAAGAAAACAATACTAACCTTCATTCTTGGTTAAGGTTTCTTTGCTCTCTGGTGTTTTATCTGGCATCTCAGCTGAGAAACGTTCAGTGACACCTGAAGGACATTTTTTAAAAAGGAAACTTTTCATGTTGAAACTAATATAGCTGTACAAAACAATACCCCCCCACACAATGTTTAGGTTATACCCTGTAAGTGGAATTATTGGAATGCTCTGAGCATCCAGTCAAATAGGGCACACCTATGATGGTGGCAGTATCCAGATATTGTACTCCTCTCCAGCAACTGCAGGAGGATGGATGGGGAAAAGAGAAAGGCTAGACCAACATATCTGGCCTTCTAAAATTAAGTGCTCATTTAGACATCTGCAGTTCAGCATGCCCGTTCTCTTTTCCCTTAATCCTTCAAAAGCAAGGAGGAAGGGTAGGAAGTAATATCTTTTTCCTCACTGATTCACTCCTGCCTCCCTCAATTCTTTCACAAGGGCTACTTCTGAGACCCTGCTTTTGGTTACCATAGTTAAATTACAGAAATATGGGCAACCACCAAATATTGCAGCAAGAACTCAAGTATCATTAGTGCAGGGTTTTCCATTCTCAACAACTTTAACACAGGTGGACTTCAACTCCCAGATTTTCCCAGCCAGTCATTCTGGCTGAGGAATTCTGGGAGCTGAAATCCACCTGCCTTCAAGTTGTCCAGGTTGGGAAACCCTACATTAGTGGATGATAAATTTTGTTGAAGTTGTGGGGCAAGAAGCACAGATTTCTTATAAATATAATGCTTACTGTAAACCTTCCAGAGTCACTTTGGACAGTAAAGTGGGCAACATATAAATTTAATAAATAAATCCTAAAATGGCTGCTTCACTATATTTGTCTCAAACATGTAACTATTCCACTTGCCGCCTATTGCTTTAACATGAACACAGGTCAAACCATAACAACACAATACATTTATAGGAATACTAAGAATTTCCTTTTAAATATCTATCCACAATTTCTCTGTACAGCTCAACACTTACTGGAGGACTTCTGAAAAGTCTATTTCCGTGACTAGAGACCATTACTAACTTCATCTAAGGACCCTAGTCTTCCTAACAGATAATGTTTGCACTTAAGAAAGTAGAAAAAACTGAACATGTGCCTTTTAAAAAATTAAGTGCCATGAACCCTTCACACATTTTCACTCTTGTCAACTTTCAATATTAAGTTTAAATAAATGTTAAGGCAATGTCAAGTAACAATCTGTCCTGTATTCAATTAATTTATCCTTCCCGAATATACACTACTGAGTGATGAAAGCATCTTGTTACTACAGGCACTCACAACACAATTGAGACAGCTTACTGAAAGGCTGAAGTGCTAGGAGACTATCAGAATACAAATCAACAATACTGTATTTGATTTAGAATTACACTGGGTAAACAATCACACTGCTGATATATTAACCTGGATCACTTCCAGAGTTTACATGTTTTATGCCTATTTAAAGGGAAGAAGAATTGTTCAGAAACACTCTCCTTGCCTCTATTTTACATATATTAATAAAGTAATGTTATTACACAAATAAATATACAAGAAACAGATCCAAATGAAAGGATGGCATCCACTTAACTCCTTCCATTGATGGAAATAGGTTCACAAACTGTGAGTAATTTTCTCTCACAATCTCCTAAATTCTTAAAACATATTACACGCAAGGAAGAGAATCTATAAGGACACAAATAGAAGAGAAATACTTAAGAGAGGCAGAAATCTGCTTGGACAAGAATTTTGCTCAAAAGTGAAAGAAAATGGATCAGTTCTCTGCTATCTGAGGGTAGAAACACTAGCTGAAAATCATATTCAATCATATATTGATCCCTAAACTAGAAATACCAATGGTCTAACCTTCTACAATGCTAATCTGTGCGTTAAGTGGGATTCATAACATAAAATGGATTTAAAAGACATTGAAAAATAGCCTAGATTTTGGCTACAGAGACCAGAAATGTCTAGTTACACAACTAAAATAAGCAATGTAGTTGTCATAATTTTATCTAATCCACTTTCAAATATTGTAGGTTTTAAAACTGTAACTGAAAACTATTACACAAAGTAATTTTTAATGATAAAATCATTTAGCTGGAATCACCTAGTAAAAATGGAAAAAGTGGTATCAACTAAGTGATAAAGACATACATTCTATAAATTCATCAAAAAGGAACTAGACTCAATCCTGTGACATTTTCAGAAGGAACTGGCATTTTATATTGGAAGAATTCTACATAGTAGTTCATTATGTTCTGAACTTAAATGAGTTCTGCCCTGTCATATTTTTAGACATATATCTCTACTATCACTATACTGTTTCCAAATACAACCTCTGAATACAATACTAATTGTGTGCAGTGCTGGATATACTGCTTTTGCTACATGCTGATAATTGAGAGTTGTTGCACATTACAGAAACAGAAGGGTTTAATTCCAAATAAAACCTAAAGCACATATTCTACAGATATTTATGATAGTCACTGATAAACTGAATATCATGTCATAGGGCTTCGTGACTAGAATGAATCCAGATCACACATCGTTTTAGTACATACTGTATGTATTTTCTTTCAAAATAAGCAACTTTATACAGAGGAAAGTGGAGTACAACTTGTCCTTGGTTAACAGCGGCAATTGAGGTTGGAATTTCCATTGCTAAGCAACATAGTCATGAAATGTGTTGTCACATGACTATGCTGCTTCTGGCTGACATTGTTGAGAGAATCCCACACTGTCGTTAAATGTGATGTAACATGGTCACCATTTGCAAGCTTCTGCCAGTTTCCGCATTGGCTCTGGTTATCAGAAGCCAGCAAGGAAAGTTGCAAACAGCAATCATGTGGCATTTTTCAATGTTGTTAACTGCAAGTTAACAACAAGCATCTGCACTACTATTATGTGACTGCAGGATCATGCAATGGCCAGAACTTCAAGGACCAGTTGTAAGTTCCACTCATTCAGCACCATCAAATTGTCAGTAAATGAGTGGTAGTTAAACAAGGCCCATTGTTAATAAATAGTAAGCCAAAAGAATTTTAAAAATTATCTTACATCAATGCCATTTACTATGCATCTCTTAAAGGTAGAGTACAAGAGTGAAAACTTAATTTGCTACATTTGTACATTGCCATTTTTTAAATTTTTACCTCTTGTTTTCTAAAGATCTCATCAACTACATCCCTCTACTATTCTTCAGCTTTTACCATTTTTCCTTCCTTCACTCAATGAATGGAGAGTACTAAAGTTTAGCATTCTCATCTCCAACCAACACAACTCTTACATCATCACAAGCATTCCTTACACATTTATCCATAACTAATCAGTGAAGAACTATTGTGTAAACATTCCATTTGTTCTCTCACATTTTTCATTTCTGTTATATATTACTTCCATTTCATTAAGCTATTCTATTCATGTAAAACACTGTGTAATTCAAGTCCATTCACATCTCTTTCTTTAAATCAATGAATAAATAAGGAATAAGGAACTTTCATTCTCATGTTAGTCAGTGGTTTTTTTGTAAGAAAAAAGGTACTGGAACTGTGTTCCTGTGCGTTCTATGACAAAAACACTGTGTGCGTGTGTGTGTGTGTATACACATACATACATACATACATATACAAACATACACATATATCTCATACACACAAAATCTCAAAACTGCACACATAACAAGTTAAGAAGAACAAGGGGAACCTTACAATTCTTCCACTTTTTAAAGTACTGCAGCAAAAAAAGGGTGTTCCTCTCAATTGCAGTTAGTATAGTAAAGCCTGCAAGCCACTGATCCGCCCGGCCTGATTAATGAAACTACAACCTGTTTTGCATAGGTTCATTTCCTTTATGTTTGCATAGCTTACAACTGATAAATTGTACTACGAGGCTCAATCTTGTCACTGGGCAGAGCTGTGGTCTCAAGCAGAGATACTGAATAGCAGCACCAACGTTTCAGCAGAGGCTCTTGAATACCTGATAATTTTCCTTGTTGGAAGATAGAACTGTGGATTACTTCATAACTTATTCTGTGCTCTTTGATTAATTTGATGCTTTAGACACAATATTTTACCGTCAGTTCTGAAAAAAGCTACAACTGTCAGTTCCTTTATTAACATCTGTTTATTCAGTAAGGAGGGGTCATCACCAGATCCTTTGCCTCTGGCAGCAAAATGTCTTGAATTGGGTCTGAATTATGAAGATAAAAGATGTGACAACAGGTCTCTAAGGACTGGTCTTCTAACATTTCATTTCCTTCATTCCAGGGGAATTTGCTAGAGAGTCTACAATGCAACTGCATATTCAATCTTAAGTATATTTTCTGTTAAAGTCGGTCTTCTGAAAATAACAACTTACTGAATCATAGTCACAATGACCCATGTAAAAATCCCTGGTCAATGACCATAATGAATTTGATTGCATTGATCGATATGTGAAAAAACTAATTTCAAGTACAATTGTTGGTCTTCAACCTCAAACCAAATTTTTTTAAATAAGAGAAATGGAGAAAACATTCAGTGGTACAGTGATCAATCTCATGCCATGATTCTTTATCAATCTAAAGGCAATTTAAGAAACAAAAGTTTCTTATACAGCACAATTATACAGATCTTTTCCCACTGGTAAGGTGAAATCACATCAAGCAGAACTCAACAGATAAATCATTGGTTACTTGCATCTTTTCATGTTACATAAAAGAATGGATTAAAGGCATGAATCAGGCCCATGGATAATTTTTTAAGGAATAAATATTAACCAGATCAATGTGATACACAGCATGTATTCAAAAACATTATGCATCCCCACTAGCCTAAGGATATCCTGTCTTCAAGCTGAAAATGATTACAATATTGAGCCTTACAGAACACATCTATCTACATATTTCATGGACGTTCTTATCAAAATTGCAATATAAATCTAACCATTTTTGTGTCTTACCAATTGCATAATGCAATTTTTGAAACAGTTCTGCCATAAATGTATTTTTAGATTTCTGTTCCTGAAAAAAACTAATTGTTTCAAGCACTTGAAAATATTTTGGGGCTGCAGGGTGCTAAAAATGTATTTTGCATTTGAAATAGGCTAGTTCAAATAAAATAACATGTTGCTGGAGGGAAATACATAGCAGAAGGCCTGTTTTAAGTAACACAACTTCAAGCATAGTTAAGAAAGACAGCTTAATAAACTAAGGGTGTTGTCTTTAATTAAGGTTACTTTATAGCCATCTGTGAATATTGAACATGGCACATTATTTAGGAAGACCTCTAAAGGTTTTTATGTCTGAAGAGGCAAAATGACAAAGCAATGCTTCACTAGTTAAACTGAATAAGCCACAACTCACAACAGTCTGTAAAACTTTCTACTTTACCACAAAAATGGCAATTTTTACACGATCCATATTACTGTAGACTGATCCAGCATTTTTTCATCACATGACAATCAGATTTCTTCTAAGTGCTCTATTAATGAAGAATCAATATTTTCCAGAAAGTTCATTACCTCTGTTCAAAGCCTAGCTGAACAATGGGCAAACATTGGCATATTATTTGATGTATGCTGTATTAGTAAACAATCCATGTACTTCTGCCAAGACAACTCGGGGTAGATGCTCTTAAATATTATGAATCACGCACACAATGCTGCAGTAAAAATTTGGTCACCAAGAATAAAATCTTCAGTCGAGGCCTTGGCTGGAGGAAAAGATGCATTACAGAGGGCTGTGAGCATAGCACATTGCCACACATATATTGAAAGCCTCATTTCATTCCAAAATTGCTCCCATAAATGACTAAGCAACAAAAGGCTGCTGCTGTTGTTTCCAAAAAGATGCACATGTCACAATATAACTAATACTAGTTTAATAAATGTTTAAATCTTTATTCTATGTTCAGTAGTAAAGTAATACAATCCAGATAGATATAAATATTATTTTAAGAATATATGCTGTAATTTTCCACTTTAGACCATTTCATCTCTACTACTATAAAAAAAAATTAAAAACTGTTTTTACACATGCATGTATTTATGCTTCCAAAGGCAGCAATAAATGTAATTGTTTCAATGATGGAAGTCAGCAGGACCGATATGTCTATCAATCTGTATCAACGTGCTTTAAAAGGACGATAGATGCTTATACATACTGAAACCCGACAGAGTTCAGTCTCCAAAGCAATTATGGCCTGTGGACACTTTCTGCTGAATCTGCAACTTGTGAAGAACCACAGTAACGGACTACAGTGTAGAAGGCTATCATTCAGTCTAAAACTGTCATTTTCCCAGGCTTACCCTACGGAGAAGCCTCTAATCATCTACTAGGATGGAAAAAAACCCTCCATTCCTCAGACACAGTGGACACCTCCCCTGCAAATCAATAAAATGCCACAGTGACAAAAACGTGCATTTCAAATCATGAAAAAATTAAGCCCAAATGTTTTGGCTCTTGCTAGCTTATTCCGTATCTCCATATCATGAACATTCAGAATATTTATACATTTAATACCACCTAACCAATACCCAGTTCAAATACCTGAGGATGTATTTGCAAAGGCACAAGGTCATAGTTCCATTTTTGCGCCCAGCTACATATTCATATCCCCATTATGAGAACTGCCCACAAAAGAATGATTACTGACCTATGGCACCCATATAACCAAGAAACTCCCAGCTTGAGGTTCCTAAGACTACAGTTTCTAAAGGAAACTATGGCTTACTAGTTTGTAGTTCTTTTTATACTGCCTACTCAACAGAACATATCACTTGGCATATCAAGACTCTTTCCCAGACCAGAAGAGAGAATCTGGTGCTGTTGAATTACTGTACTCCCATCAGGCTGGCTAGGAGATGGAATCCAACAATACATGGAAGGTCAAAGATTCCCCACCCTGATTTTCTCAAGCTGCACTTCAATACACTGTGACAATATTATCAGAAAAGTTGCCATGCTTTGCTGCAGTCAACTTTCTTCCCTTCTTTCTTCCACAGCTGTTCCATGTTTTATCTAAATCTGAAAATCCAACTAGGAAAATATAGCTTTTTTTCTAAATAATGCTCAAGGATCTACCAACCTATGTGGCAGCTAACAAACTGGGAAGATCTAAGAACCTGCATTTATTGAAATAATTCCTCGATCCACCCTCTATATAAAATCACCTCAATCTTCTTTTATGCACCTCTGTTTACAAAAAAAAATCTACTCAAACCACACTATTATCTTCAGCACCTGATAAGACAACATGAATTATGAAAGTTAAAATCTACAATATGGGATTCAAAAACACAAACCATTCAACTCTGTGGTCATCCTAGGATTTCAGAAAGAATCCTTGCTGGTCTATTGCTAGAGATATTTGTGACTGAGATTTTTCTTATGCAAATGTGCTCAGATATAACACTAAGCTAAGATACTTAAAAATAAAACCAAAGCCTACTGATATTTTCCTTTCAATTATGCAATAGGAGAAAAAAGTGGAAAGTTTTGAAATTCTCATTAATTTAAAAGTTAGTAAATTTTCCTGATGCTGGACATCTGAAGTGGTTCTGAGGACATCTAAATAGCATATGGTGTCTAATATTAGGTCTGTCTAATGTCAACAGCTTTTTAAATATGTATATAAAACTGCCTGACTGAACTACTATTAAAACATGCCCTATTATGCAGCTATAATTACTTCAGAGATTTTTAAAATGCTGTTTTTATAATTAACCTGAGATCACACAAAGAAACAAATATCTCTCATTCATAATTGTATAGGCAATGTTTAAAGGGGCATGGTGGCTCAGCAGATAAGACACTGGGCTTGTCGATCGGAAGGTCGGCAGTTCGAATTCCTAGCGCCGTGTAACAGAGTGAGCTCCCGTTATTTGCCTCAGCTTCTGCCAACCTAGCAGTTTGACAGCATGTAAAAATGCAAGTGGAAAAATAGGAACCACCTCGGTGGGAAGCGCTCTGTGCACCTTCAGCGTTTACTCATGCTAGTCACATGACCACGGGGACGTCTTCAGACAACACTGACTCTTTGGCTTTAAAATGGAGATGAGCACCACCCCTAGAGTCGGATTGACTAGCACGTATGTGCAGGGGAACCTTTACTATAGACAATGTTTCAAAGTTAGTCACGGATGAAAATCATGGAAGCATCAATCACTGATACATCCAAGTACTGTAGTTGTCTTAGCAAGATTGTGTAAGCAGTTTGCCACTGCCTGCTCCTCAGAAGTTCTTCAACCGCCACCCTCAAATTCCCCAATACTGTGATCTTCAACCTCAGGATTAAGTGGTCAGAACACAAGCTCTGCCCACACAAGGTCAGCTGTGTAAAGAGCACAAACAGATGCCTGTGTTTCATGTTCACTGAAAAGGTATCTTGAAGACAGTTTCACCAGAGAACAGGATGCTTAAGACAAAGCAACAGATGTGCAATAATCACAAATGCCCATTCATTTCCTTTTATGTCAGCAAATATAAGCAGTCACTAATTAAGAATCTCTATCTCTTGGATACAAAAGGAAGTGTACACATTTCCCACATCATTTGACTGTAACAATAGAAAATGTCACAGGAAAAGAGCCATCTGCTTCCCTACAACTAACAAGGAGGTTGACATGTCTTAAATATTACCCTTTTCTTAAGAAGTTTAATAACAGCACATGCATTTTGAGAGATGTGTTGCTATTGTGAATAACCAAGATTCCAAGCCACATTTTCTTATTCCCTACTTTTTATTTCTTCCTTTAATAAAAGGCAGAAGATTTATATGATTTGAAGAGAAGCCAGAGCATTTTTTTTCATTTATTTTAGCTACATGACACTTTAATGAGGAACAAGGTTATTTATTTAACAATACCTTTTTAAAAACCATTCAAACAAAAAAGATTGGTGAGTAACTATATTAAAAAGGGCTGTATCACAGAATAATACAAGCAGATTCATCAGCTGCTCTATGCTCAAATGACATTCCATATTTTACCAATGAGCCAAAGGCTCCCTGAAATAAAATAGTTTTAGATGCTTTCTAGAACTAAGGAGGTGCAAAGTCAGGGACTTGTTTTTTTGGGGGTGGCAGCTTGTTCCACAGACTGGATGTCACTACCAAAAAGGCCTCACCTGGATGTGTTTCCTCACCTGGAAGGGAAACTAACTTTTAGAAGGTTCTCTCTCAATGTTCAAGGCAGATGTTCAGAATCTATTGCCTGATACATCTTAATGCTGCTTTAACAAAAACTTATTTAATTCTAAGAGGAACCTCAAATCAAGGACCAGGCCATCTCTTTATTTCAGAGCTCAATTAGGCACAAGACAGAATCAAATTAGCATCAAAATCCTGAAGCTTCCTCTTTAGAATACTCAAAAGGCTTGGATCAGGCATAATTAAGGCTGGTAGCCTAACCTGCTAAAGAGATTTAGGAAGCCTCCATTAAGCAAGTCATGATGTGTGCTGCAGGTCAATATAAATGGGCTTATTTGGTGACGTCCATGGCATATGGAACACTGCAACGTAAGAATTTTTTTTGCAAAGAATGCAAGTTAACAAACATCATTTTCCACCTATTGTCTTTATAATTAAGAGAAAAGGGAAGGATGTAACAGATTTTAATAAGTCAGTCTGATGGGTGGGGTACACTGGATGGATACAGACAGGACGGTGACAACACAAGTCTAACTAAAGGTCTATGAAGTATGACAGGAATGATGAGTTATAGTTTTGAGTACATATGAATGTAGGAATAGATTGGTATTTTGTTGCAATGAATGATGATGGAATCAGATATGATTTCTGGGGGGGCAAAACTGCAGTATTTTGAAAGAATGCCATCAAAGACAACAAAAATTAAGTGACATGAACAGAGAGATGGACAGAAGATGAGAAAATGCAGAAAAAGCAACTGAATCGTTACCAGATCTTAGAATGGACAAACATGATAATATTTAGTTGATCTATTCTTAGAAAATATCAGTTTACTTTAGATATATGATTTAAGCAGGTCTATATGAACATATGAGAAAGAAGTGAATATGAGCTTAAAAGCATAATTGACCTGTTTATAATGAAAGACTGAGAGGAATAAAAGATACAAAACTGATGAGATGTTTTGAATGTCAGATAGATTATTATAGCATTTGGTGATACCAAGACTGAATCTTGGGGGAAATGGAAACCAGAGTGAAAGTAGGAGCTTTGTAGGAACAGAAAGTACAAGTCCTGTATGAAAAACTATTAGAAGATAGAATGAACAGATTTAAAGAAAGAGAAACTGAAAAGAGACTTACAACAGGAGATTCCAAAAAATATATAATTAAAAATAAAAGTTATTAAATGATTTGAAATAAAACTGCAGGGAAGCAGGGCTTACCTAGCTGTTCATTTAGAGATTTGCTTGAAGACAAGAGTGCTATGTCAAAAGAGTCACTGGAAGTTGGAGGGCATATAAATAATAATAATCATTATTATAGAGTAGAACTGAAACAAATGCTTTAAATATTAGCACCCCCCAGCCCAGCATGAAAATCATGAATGACGTAATGTTGAAAAACAGCAAGACTGCTGGTTCAAATGGTGTAACTGAAGAAATAGTAAAATATAAATGTGGTTTGGGCTAAAGGCTGTTATAACTTGTTTAGCATATATGTGAAGGCTGCATCTGTGCCTGATTATTGAAAGAATGCTGTTATCATTCTCCTATACAAAAAAAAAGGCAGAAAGAATGAGCGCAAAAACTACAGGGGGATTAAACTGTTAAATGTGCCTCAAAAGGTATTTGGCAGAACTCTGCATAACAAGGGTAAGAGAAGTGACAATCAGTCAGTTTTTAAGTGCAGTACAGCTCTATGCCAGTGGTTCTCAAAGGGGGTGGTACCACCTCCTGGGGGGGGTGGGCAGTAGGAGACCAGGAGGCGGCAGGGGGGTGGTAAGAGGTCAAGAGGGTGTCTAAAATTTGGACTATGCGCCTGAAGCTTGGCCCGCCCCACGAGAATGCCGAAAGCTCATTCTGTCCCGTGGGAGCATCCCTAGCTCGGCCCACTCTGCAGGAGAGCCCAGAGCTCATCCCGCGGATCAATCTCTGGGCATCCACGTGCTGAATTACAGACCTCCAGGCACCCCATGGGTGCCCAGAGATCGATACACGGGGTGGCTGAAGGCCTATAATTTGACCCGTGGGCCTATCTCTAGGCACCTCGTGGATCGATCTCTGAGTACCCGTGGGCACCTGGAGGCCTATAGTTCGGCCCGCAGATTCCCAGAGACCAGCCCACAGAGCTCCTGGAGATCGGCCCATGGGGCGCCTGGAGGCGCGGAGATCGACCCCCGCAGAAGGAGCGCTCAGAGTTCGGTCGAACCGGCAAGCAAGTGAGGAAGAGGGAGTGGAGACCAGAGCGGTATGGCTGTGCGTGTCTGTCTCTCTCGTTTTCTCTCTCATTTTCTCTCTCATTCTCTCTTTGTGTCATTCTGCCTCTTTGTCTCTCATTCTTTCTCTTTCTCTCATTCTGTCTGTCTCTCATTCTCCCTTTCTCTCATTCTCTGACCATTATTTTACAAATGTATGTACCTTTAAAAAAAATTCATATTGGTGGGCCTCGGGATTCAAATTGTGAATTTGGTGGTCCCCAAGGTCAAAAAGGTTGGCCACCACTGTGCTATTCCGAATACTATTTAAAGGGGGTGGGGGTCACTGAGGATTGGTTTGTAGCACCAAGGGGGCGGTAGACTGGAAAAGTTTGGGAATCACTGCTCTATGCCAATACAAGAGGTGTGCAAATCAGATTTTTGGTGTTCAGTATTGATTCTCAGTCATTGAGAAATGTAGGATTGTGAGAAAGTAAGTTTTTATTGCAAGTCTGCTGAGTTAGAGAAAGCATAAGACAACATGAATAAGCTTAAATTATGCAATGTTTTGCATGAATGTAAAATTCAGTGTTGGCTGTCAAATGCAGTAAAAGTGATACATGACAGAAGTAAAGCATGAATGGCATTCTTAGAAGTGAATGACTCAACACTAAGCAGACAGTATGATAAGGATGTGTGCTTTATGTATTTATTTAATATATATTTAATATATAATTTAACTAATATAAGAAATACTGTAATATTTTTAAATAAAGAATAATTGTGGTGATGTCAGAAGTATTATGAATGGGGGTGCGGAAATGCATGTACTTTTCAGTGCAGATAATACCATGTTGTTGGCCAAGAACGTAGAAAATTTGCAGCAAATGTTAAATTATTTATCAAATTTAAATGGCTACCTATCTCATAAGAAGTTATACTGGGTGGTATACAAATCAATTGTATGCAATAACAAGTATAGATCTGAAAATTGATATTAATTATGCTTAATAAGAAAAATAGAGTACACAACTGCAAATTATACAATGTGTACATTTGCTTTGTAATTGAATTGCCATCTTGTGATTATTTTGCAATTATTTTAGTACTTGTTTTGGTTAATTTTTTGCATTCATTGTTTCTGGTGCTTCTGAGTCACCCAGGGTTAGAGGGAGTCAGGAAGCATCTAAATCAAATAAACTGAATAAATATTCCAGACAGAATCCAAATATTTCAAAAGTAAAGCATCCAAATGAAATAAACATTTCAGAAAAACCTAGAGCAAGTACATAATTTTGCATGCCTTGCTATTAGGTTTAGTAAAGACAACGAAATAGATCAGTGGTTCCCAAACTTTTTCAGTCCACCACCCACTTGGTGCTACAAACTCACCCTCAGTGCCCCCCACCCACCCCCTATAAATAACATTATTCGGGATAGCGGTTTGCACAACCCACTAAGGAAAATAGTAACAGTAAAATTCAAAACTGTAACAATTAATTGCACAT
>JANHFO010001892.1:316030-328042 GCA_032468095.1 Pareas carinatus | reverse complement strand
CTCCTCCCCCCCGCCGCTCAGTGGGGGGGGGGGGGGTTGAAGGAGCCCAAACCCTGCCAGCCAACTCTTCAGCCCTTCCTCTTGCCCAAGAAGGGCTTTTCAAAGCCACCCGTTGGCGTTGGACGGCCAAACGGAGGCTGTTATGGTCCTGCAGAGCGGACGCCCACTCGGAGCGACTTTCACCGCTCGGGTTGCCACCGGAAGTCCCATTGGCTTTGTTTTTGACAGCTGCAGCACATTATTGGCTCATACTTAAGTCGTTGTCCACTAGGTCTCCTAGGTTCCTTCTCACAGTTACTGCTCTTGAGGTAGATACTTCTTATTCTATGCCTGTGTATTTGGATTTCTGTGATTATTCATCAACTGCACTCTACAAGATCAGATATTTTCATTCACACGTATTATATTTATTATATAATTTTTCTTTCTCTTTCTTTCATAGGCATGTAGTATTTTCATTTTCTTAATTACTGCTTTTTGCTGCTTATTCGTTTAATTATTTAATGTCCTCTTACATTCCATGTCACAATCAACAAAGAGCCATGGTGGCGCTAGTGCTTAGAATGCAGTATTGCAGGCTAATTCTTCCGACTGCCAACAGCTCAATCCTGACCAGTTGACTTAACCTTCCGTCCTTCCAAGGTTGGTAAAATGAAGATCCAGATTGTTGGGAACAATATGGTGACTCTATAAATTGCTTAAAGAGGGCTGTAAAGCAATGTGATGTGGTATATAAGTCTAAGTGCTATTGCTATCTTCGATATACCATGTTCACTTCAGATGGGTCCATAGATATTGCCTCCTACTGCCTATTATGACTTTGGTTAGTCAAAGCTGCCATATCACTTTTTTGTATGATTGTGAAGGTGTAGTCTATGTTAGCAGCCTTCTCCAGTATCCCCTGGAAATTATAATGACAGTATCAGTCAGTTTAAGTTCATTTTGGACTGTCTGCCACAACTGCAACCAAAGGCTAATTTTACTCAAGAATGCATATGCTATTCAAAGCATCATAGATGTCTAATCTTGAGATAGTCTTGTAGATCAAAATACTACTGTATGCATCCCATCAACTAGGAGGTACATGCAATGGACTAAGACACACAGAATGTGCTAAAATACTGGATAGGGAATAATGAACTTGACTCCATGGACTGTAATCCATGCTGTGCAAATGTTTCTGTGTGCAAGTGATTCCTGTTAAATTATGGTTATTTGTCCCCAGCTCTCCAACTTCAAAATGCTCCACTCCTGGTACTTGCAGATGGTTTTGAATCGCACAGAGACACATAACACTGGCAAGGCTTGAGTTGTAGCATTCAGAATATGGTTCAGCCCACATATTTCAGTCCAGCAGTGCTGAACACACAAAGCCAATGGAATTTCTGGAACAGCTCTCAAATTTCACTGATACACAGTATTGTGTGTTCAGTGCCAGAGCGGGGGCTAAGTTTTAAACCTCTTTTCAGCCAGTAAACGGAATGGTTTTGTGCATGAAAATTGAACTGATTTTAATTCTGTTATTATGGAAACTTTCAGTTTCTGGCAAGCACAGTTATTAAGAATCTGTACATATTTGTCTGGCACTAATGTATTGGTGGCTACCTATTGCTTTCTACGAAATTTTAAGTTTTCTATTA
Organism: Pareas carinatus; assembly: GCA_032468095.1. NCBI lineage: Eukaryota > Metazoa > Chordata > Lepidosauria > Squamata > Pareidae > Pareas > Pareas carinatus. The sequence continues at coordinate 326,402 of JANHFO010001892.1, read as the reverse complement.
AATGAGCTGCTGTGATACTAATAGGAGTCTGTCTGCATGTATTCAGTATATAGACATAGTTATGAGCAGAAATATGTTCAAGATGGTTATAAAGATATACCAATTTATCTCAGTCTCCACATGGTTTCTCAGTTGCTCATCAGCTTCTTGGCTCTGGAGACTGCTAGCAAAACGAAGCTTTTCTTGTGCTCTCAGCAAGACTGCTTTTTATAGCCGGACAAGTACTTTTCCACCATTTTGTGAGAGGAAAGATGTTGCCCATTTTACTCTCCTATAGAATGGAGGCAAACATACCTTAGCACAATCCCTGTATTTAGGCAGAAATCCTATTTTAAAAAGTGGATACTTTCTGATTTAAAATAAAAATTTAGGAGTAAAATTTTGACATTACCAATTTTCCTCTGCTTCTAAACATTATTTGAGGGTTGTAATAACTGTGTAAAGATTGAAAAAGATTGTCATCTAGTCCAGAGGTCTCCGACCTTGGAAACTTTAAGACTTGTGGACTTCAACTGGCTGGATGAGGAATTCTGGGAGTTGAAGTCCACAAGTCTTTTAAGTTGGCAAGGTTGGAGACCTCTGATCTACTCCACCTAATATTGACATCCATTGCTACTGTTTTCCTGATGGATGAACAACTAGCCTTAATTTACACAGTTCCCATCAAGGAAAGGCCACCACCTCACAAGGCAATTTGTTCCATCACAGAACAACTTGTTGCGATTTCTTTTCCCTGATGTCAAACTGAAATCAATTTTCTTATAATTTAAATCATCTTTTTCTTATTCATTTCAATTTTTATGTTTAAAAATGTATTTTAAATTAGACTCTGGGCAGCATACAGAAATCTCCCCCTCCCCACACACACACAAATAAAACAATAAATAGTTAAAAGACGTAAGGAATCATCTCATTACATCTACATTATTTTCTCTTAAATTATACTAAGATTTTCTGATCTAAGAATTCAAATTTATTTCCCATACTCAGTTTATAGTATACAATACTTCTATTTAGAGCAATATTCTGACTTTTTTCACTAGAACACAAGTCTTTATCATTTCCATTTTCAATCTAAATAAAATTCGGTCATATATAGTCAAGCTTCCCAGGTTTTGGTCAATGTGTTTTCCAGGTCTTCTGAGTTACAACCCATCTCATGCAATAGCCCATAATCAAATCTTAGTCACCATGGAGTCCTTTGGGGATGGATATGGCGTTTTCTTGCCAATAGAATATGTAGTGGAACTGATGCCAGTCACACCCCACAACGCTCTAGTGTCCATCTTTCTCATTCGAAAAATCTGCTGGAGATGCACCTTTTAAAATAAAGAAGGCTAGGAATCGCTTCCACTTTTATTTTAAATTTTTTTAAAGGTTGTTATATTTATAGCAGCAGCAGACTCTTTGTGCATAGTTTTTTCTCCCCTGCATTCAGTACTTCCAGGAATGATCAAGAGATGAAGCAATGTTACATGGTTATTCCAGGAAGCGCCGAAAAAGAAAGATTCTAATGATGCTGTAAATATGCCAGTCTTTCTTTTTTAAACTGGAAAATGAAAGGACTATTCAATCATTTAACTTAGATATTATATAAGAAATAACTTATTGTTTTTTTAAAAAAATCCAGAGGAAAAAGTATCCCTAACTTGTCTTGCCAAAATAGAAATATTTCTCATTGGCAAGCACTGTTGCCTCTGTAATGGGAATAAATTGACCCTATTTCGGACAGAGATTTTGTGAAATGAGAATCTTTGAAAAAGTTGGAAGGAGTATTCATTCAGCCTCTTTCCATTAAGGTAGAGAGAACAGTGGCATGTAATAGGTGCCCTAGAAGGAATAGATTTATCAGATGCGCTCTACCAGAACAAAGAATAGATGACATGCATTACAGATGCATATTGATATAATTGGTGGCGCATCACAAGTACTCCGCTATGTTTATTTTCCTGCAGTTCTGGGGAGGATGCCAGGACCTATGACTGGATAAATACTGTCCTGTGTTTAGAAGGTGGATCCATCAATCATTCACTTCTGCTAGACTCTATCCACTTTCTGCCCATCCCAATTTTTATAGAGAAACTAAAACAACATACCTATTTTATAGTGCGCTATCCTTCTTTCCTTCCACAGAACTGTAAAGCTCTAAATCACATACAGTAGAAAATTTTCCAATTCAGAGCGAATGACTTCATAGGGTTCCACTTTGTTCACTTGGCCTTGGGTTTAGTGCAGAACCATTATTTGATGAGGAAATCCAATTGGTAACTTTTTTACAGAGTTAAGAACAGCAAACCTACTAGAAGATTCATTTATCAACCAGTTTATCACAGGTTTCAGCATCATCATTAGTTCCTTCAGCAAGAAGATCTGCTTGCTTTTTGAAAAGAACTTTGAGTGTAATAGAGATGTAGAGAAAAGGAATGACAAATGGCTGAAAAGCCATCTCGTCCCTCTTCTCCATCAACATGAGTTAGGCTAGGAAAAAGTCTCTCAAATGATGGAGAATGGGAGATAAAGAGCTTTCCTTACTTAGAAACTGTCTCTTATTTATAGACAACCCAGCACTGTCTAACCTTACTGACAGCACTTTTCCAAATTTCATTCAGAGATATTTAATGACTCCTGTAACCTGAACTTTCTAAGTGGAGATGCCAAGAACTGAACTTGGACATTCTCTGTGTGAAACCTGTGCTTATCAGTTGAGCTGGCTTCCCTGCCACCCATCAATCAATGCCTAAACTTCATATTTGAATGAAACAGTCTTGTGGCCCAACCCACATGCCTGGTTTTTGCTGCTTCTATATTGTCGCAGAAAAACAAGATTTTGGGAGTCTTGCTGCTTGGTCGCTTTTAAACAGAAATATCCAAAATTAGAACTAGGACCCTTTCTATGTAAAATGCAAGTTAAACTCCTGAGCTTAATTTAGCAGGAGTAAATTACATACACATTGAATAGGCTTATCACAAGCTAATCTCAGTTTGTTAATTAACTTTGCTGCTATTAGTTTAACTGTAGAATTCAGGGTCAGATTTCCTCAGAGGTATCTTATATTTGTCACTGCAGACCCAAATCCCAACTGCATTGACAGGCAATATGGTCAGTGAAGAGTGACAGAGAATTGAAACTGAGCCAAGCAAACCGAGTTCCATAATCTAGGTTGACTCTTAACTTTCTGGGTGGCCTTAAACAAGATGCTTTATTCACCCTGTTTTAAAGTGGGTATAAGTACTGCCTACCTCATAAGATAAAGATCATAAAATGCTTTCTGCCTGAGTGCAAGGTAACCCCTAAACTATAAATTGCTCTTTGTCACTAAATTCTCCCCAGGCCTTCTAGGTTTTGGACAAAGTGAATGGTGAATTGATACATAGCCAAACAGAGTTGCAGGAGATTTAATTTAATTTAATTTAATAGTTGCATTTGTATGCTGCCCCTCTCCTAGGACTCAGGCTGAGATGAGATGAGGTCATAACTGTTCCAAAAGCTACAATAGGTTTCCTTTTGGTTCATGTTCCATCCAAGCTATCTAGTAGGAAAGCAGACAGGCTGACCAACTGTAACTGCTCTCCCATTTTTAAAATCAAAGTGTCACACATACCAACAAGGAAATAAATAAAAAGGAAAAGGATAAGAAATGAAAAGAAAAGAAAAATCTCCACAAAAGCTGATATATCTTGTTATATAGAACTGCTCTTTCATTTTGTTACCTGTCATGTTATACAATTTACAAGCCATTTTGGAGGTCATTAAGTCTGTTTACCTAATCATGGGGAGGGGGAATATACATTCAAATAGAATATCTGTAATTTAGGGTTGAACCGTGAAGTTCTTGTTCAAGTGTCATTGTTTGTTTGCACATATTTTATTATTCAACTAGATGGCATCATCAGCGTGTTCCCTTGAACTGATGGTGTTATCTAATTGGGTAATGAAGTGTGTGTAAGCAAATAACCAAACTCAGAGAACACCAGGAACTCCACATATGATTTGTTATGTTTAGTCAAAGTGTTTAAATCAGGGATGTCCAATCTTAACAACCTTAAGATTTGTGGACTTCAACTCCCAGAATTCCTCAGCCAGCATGGCTCAATGAGGAATTCTGGGAGTTGGTGTCCACAATTTCTAAAGTTGCCAGGGTTGGATAAATCTGGTTTAAATAGTCCTCTCTTTCCTTTTCTTAAAAAAATCATTCAGATATGAAAAGTGAGGCTGGTACTTTGAACTATTGTAGAAGTGTTGTTGACTTTGTGATATCTGTCATAAAAGGACACAGTAATCCTGTCAGCTATTGTCCACTAAGTGGCCAAATGAATGGTATGTAATTCATTGATGTTCAGATACAGAACCCTCCAGTTCCTTTTTTCATGATTCCTTATATATGTTGAAAATTTAATTTAGTATTCATATTTATATATGGTTATTATTGATTCATTATCTACCAGATAATAAAGTACTAAATATAGTACTAAGTGTAGGCCATGTCTGAATGTTGCCATAGTACATTTTTGGGCAGATGATTAAAATAACAGTAATTCCTTTTAATTGATCTAAAGTATACATTCCACACTCTATACATTCCAAAGTAGTCAGATGCTTTCACAACTTAACAAGAGATATCCCATGTATGTCAATTGCAAGTAAGTGCATGAGGTCATTTGTTAAAGGATAAAGACAACTTACTGGTTAGGGAAGGATGTGTTCATTGACCAGATTTATATTAGCAGAAACACTCTTAACTGCCTGCTGAAATTTCTAGAAAAATAAATACTGTTCTGGAAAAGTGAATTGCAAACAAGGAAGGCGATTGAGAAAATGAGATTTCCCTAAATAAATTTCTTTAAACATACATTAAATTTTTTAAAGTATATTTTGGGAATAGATTGTTGTATGTCACATTGTATAAGTCACCTATAGCAAAATTATTCATTTTTAAAGTAATAGGTTTTCCTCCCAAATATTCAATTTAGGTAAAGCCCATCTATCCAGGGTTGTTGCCAATAACAGTATTCTTAAATATTTAATTTCAATCCTTAAATTAAAAATAAAATCAGATTAGTCATCTGAAATGCATCTTTAGGTACTATATTCTCAGAGCAGTATGAATTACAGCCTCTAAAGAACTGATTTTATGACCTCCAAAGGTATCATCTGAGATTAAACTAATTATAGATTGGGAAAAGTTTCTAAATTATCACTGGCGGCGGTTGAAGCCCCGGGTGATGAAGGCAGTGGTGGCGGTGGCACCATGATGGCAGCCGTTGCGGCCATCGGCACGGATGACCTCTCTGTGGCTGGGGACAATGGTGGCTGGGGCGGTGGCAGCGCCCCAAAGTGGCGCTGGATGAGGGCAGACAGGGAGTTGTCGGCCTGCCTAATGTCTGTTGCTTCCTTTCATGCTCACTGTTAATGGGACTTGCATTATGCAATTGGCTTTTCCTTTTACCTGTATTTAGAGTATGCCATTAACAATATATTTGCTCCTTGCTTTACTAGCAGAATCATCTCAAGCACAAGGGAGGATACTAATAAGCAGGAAAGATGCATGAGTAGTAAGTAGTTAAGCTAGATTGACTGGTTTCTTCCAACACCATATAACTGCTAATATTCCTTGAATTGCCTCATTTCTTTCTTGACTCACAGTTTGTCACCTGGTATGTCCTTCATTTCCCTTCTGACAGTAATTTGAGACTGGGTGGTCAAGGAGATAATCTTTCTGGAGAAATGACATGGGTCACTGCAGAGGTTGTTTGGGAAATCTTGTAAGGAGGGGTGAGTGATGGGGGCATGTCAAAATCATGACCATATGACCCATCTCAGCTAGCATGGTTCTCAGATATCTCAGAGTTGCCTTGTGGCACAATGGCAAGCAAACAAATTTAATAAATAAAAATGGTTCTCAGATATGCATAAGTGTAACACATCTCACTACGCCCCACTCTGCTGTCCACCAATCTGGCTGCATCTTATTTTTCACTCCACCCAGTTCAAACATGTTCTAACTCAATTTTCTTCAACCACCTGCCTAAAATCATCAAACTAGAGCCAGACACCTGTAATTTTCTCTAACCAATCACTCCCACACCCTCTCCTTGTAATCACAGTACAATTTAGGATGAAAATTCTTTCATGGCATTGCCTCAAGGAGTCTGAAGCAATGTACATGAGACAGAAAATCCCAACAGAACAATGAGGGATAAGCAATCATATAAATATGCTTATATATCCAGAACTGAACTTTTCTTTCTCTCTCTCTTAATCCCAAGTAAATTATACTGAAACTATATATGCCTATAGCCCAGTGCCCAATTCTTCACTGTAAATTGATCTGGAAAATACTGCTAAGTTATAATTCCTTTAAAACTTGTAGGCCCTACAAAAAGATTTTTGCTAAAGCCTTGAACTGAAAGTTTAATTAGTAGACAGAAATAGCTCAAAAATAATAACACAGTAAAAATAAAGCTTTAAAGATAGCTATAAGGGAATAGGCACTCTCGCTTCTACCAGCACATAATAACAGACTTCTTCTGACAGTAATAATTGACAACAGTGTGGCTAAGCATGGGACAAGAGGGGTGGGAAGCTACAAAGAGAAGCATAAGCATTCCCCAATCTTTGTGTCTCTTATGTCTGTCTACCAGAATAGAATTCATGGTGCTCTGGGTCCCTAGCCTATCTTAAATAGGAAGAAAATTATTTGCAGTGATGATGTGGGAGGAATGATTCCATTTCTATTTTTCAATTGCATTTATAGTTACTTTCAAACACAAGTTTGAAACTGTTTCTCTACTTTGAAACTCCAGTTGAAATGAAATAAGAGGCACCATTGTTAAAGTTGTTTCTTAGATGTCCTGCAAAGCACTTAACCTTTTTGAGAAATTTCTGGCAAAATGGATCAGAATCAGAATTTATTGGCCAAGTGTGTCTGAACACATAAGGAATTTGTCTCCGGTGTATATGCTCAGTGTATATACATACATACAATATACAAACTGTGATTACAATCATAAATACATTCATAATCATAAAGTACATTAATCTTATGTACATATAAGGTGCAATCGACAAACTGCGAACTTAATCATGAATACAATCACAATCACAATGTCATCATGTTATAAAATACAATCATGTCACAAAACATTTCATCATTTCACAAAACACCTTCCTTATGCCATATGATACATTTTTTGATACAGTATATTTTTGTGATAGGTTTAGAACAGTTGTAGGATACTAATAATCAATCTATAAGTCAAAACAGGGGTGCTAAATTTCTGGCAAAATGGTGATCTGATCTTTTTTTAAGTGTTGCTGCTTGTTTAACTGATTTAGTCAAGTATATATCTTTAAAAAATGATGGCTCTCTTTAAGATAACACAATATAGATATAACAGGTATTTGGGGTATAGTTCATTCAGTTTTAATACTTGTTGGCATTAATATACAAGGAAGGACGGAGCGAGCCAAATAAATTTCAGTAAAATGAGGCAGGGAAAATCTTTTTCCCATGAACTAACACTGCAATGAAAGTGTCATGCTGGGACATGTTTGAAAAAAAGCTTATGCTTCAGATTGATTTCATCAATAACATATCTGGCCTTTGTAAAGAATATGGAAGAGTTTATCAACACAATATGCAGAATTTATGTCAGCCTTTTGGTATGACTGAAAGAAGGATAAACTCTCTTGGATGGCTTGCTTTCAGTTGCTTCATGAACTGCATAATATGTGACTTGAATTAAACTTTGGGTTAAAATACACTTTTGAACTTCAAAGTTCTGGACAAACCCATTAATCAGTTGTCATGTCTCCTGTTGTTTTCTAATTCTTTTATTTAGTAAATGGAACCAGCCCAAAATGTTGCTGGCTATTCCAATCTTTAAGAAAACTCTTCTCATTTAGGATAAAAGAAATTTCAAGGGAAAAAGGGCACATTTCTTCCAGGACCTTTTCTTGCTTTCCTGTATTGTGAATTAGAGAGCATTCTATAGGATGGGCTTTCTTTATTAACTAGGTTAGAAAGAACTGTTTTTATAAAGGCTGCTTCACTGATCAGCCTCTGATGACATTATCAGAAACTGGCAGTCCAGAGCCTTAGCAGGTTATATGAAGGAAATCACCATTTGTGAGAGAAATCATTTGATTCTTAGCAAGTCTTCAGGATACACTTAACTTTGCACATCTTTATATACTGTTCTTAAACAGCATGACTTTAAAATAGTCAAGCTAACAATATTTAATGCAGTTTGCAATGATGTTTGTAATAACTAAAAGAATTATACTAATCAAAGCATAATAAATAAAGCATAATAATATAAATAACAAAAAAAATCTGCAGGAGTTACAGCAGCACTGGAAAAAAATGACGTAATCTTTCCTCACACTTACAACCATCAAAGCATCTCCACCATCATGTGATCAAAATTTGGGCAGTTGGCAATTGGCATGTATTTACGATAATTGTAGCATCCTGAGTCATGTGATTCCCATTTGCAACATTCCAAGTCATCATCCAACAAGCAAAGTCAAACCAGATTTGCTTAATGACCTCCTGATTCTCTTAACTGTTATGATTCACTTAACAACCTTGGCAGAAATGTAAAAATGGCCATGTCTCACTTACCAACTGCTTTGCTTAGGAACCAAAATTCTGGTCTCAGTTATGGTCATAAGTGAAGGACTACCTGTATTCACAAACATAAACTGGACTATTTTGTTCTTTGTTGTATGAACCTGGAAGTTTCCTTATCAAAACCATGATGCATACATTTGTCTATTTCATCTTCTTAGCAGAAAATGGCTTAGGTATCACACATTTCTTTCCCAATCTTGACTAGAACTTGGGAAACTGTTAGCTGTTAGAATAAAAATAAAAAAATTAATAGACATGTACAATTTTTAAAAGATAGCAATACTGCAATGCTTACTTCATTTCATCAATACACAGGAAAGCAAATGTTAACTTTAAAAGTTAAAAAAGTAAGGTCAGGTTAAAATTGTCTGTCTCCCTTCAATATTCAATATAAGATTCCCTGAAGCACTGGTTAATTTCAATACAGCTCTATATGGACAAGAAAAAACAAAAGTTGCAAATCTCAATGTCCTCAAAATGTTGAAAATATCTATTTGTTTATTCATTCATTTGTTATATTCATATAGCCAATCAGAATCAGAATTTATTTTGCCTTGTGTGTCAGGACACACAAGGAGTTTGTCTTCAATGATCATGCTCAAAACCTACATACATACGCAACAAGGATACAATTAGGATACATTCATAGACAGTTTGAATACATAAGCATAATCACGATCATTTGTATATGTATATATATAGATATATGCATAATTAACGATCATTTGTATATATAGGCTTTTGAGGTACAGTCATTGGTGTATAAGGAGAAGAGAAGTGGAGAGAGCATACAACCTTGAGATGCACTTGTATAGGTATTTGATGTTATTTTTCCTAGCTTCATCCGCTCCTTCTTGTCTGTTAGGAAGCTTATGATCCATTTGCAGATGTGGTCAGGTACATTTATCTGAGTCAGTTTGTTTATAAGAATATCTGGAATAATAGTATTGAATGCAGAACTGAATTCCACAAAAAGGATTCTTGCATATGACTTTGGGTAATCAAGATGTATGTAGATGACTTCCAGTTCCGGTTTGGTTTGGTGAAAACGAGGCAGTTGAGGCTCTGGCCACCAGAGTCTTGGTTTTCTCCTGTTCTGAGGCACAAAAGTGCCCGTTCGAAGTGGGAGCACAGCAGAGGAAGCAAACGGGGCAATAGCCCCGCTTTTTGAACCTGCTATTTGCTCCTATTCCCTGGCGGGAGAAACAGCATTAATACGCCATTTAAAAGCAAGCCGGAACGCCGTGAGACAGCAGCAAGCCATGGAGGGAAAATGGAAGCAGAAGAAGAGTCCACCAGTGAAAGAAGAAAAATAAGAGGTACTACTTGACAATAATTAAGGGGTAAATTAAAAGAACTAAAACGTTTTCAAACAAAATGTTGTTAAAAGCGGTGAATTAATACTGTGGGAAGAACTATATATAGTAAACAAGAAAAATCAGGGTATTTGAACAAAATGTACATAGAATTAAATTAAAAAGAATTGACTGGTGGTAAAATAAGAATTGTAAAGTAAGAAAAGAAGAAGCAGGAAGAAAACCAAGAAAGGAAGTAAAGAGGAAAGGCAAGGTAAAGAGAAAAAGAAAATAAGATGTAAAAAATAAGAGACTATAAATAATAGTTATATGGGGGAAAAAGATGTTGGAGTATGTAGTGTAGTGCCATATTAATAGCATCATCTGTTGATCTGTTTGCACGGTAGGCAAATTGTAAGGGGTCTAGTAGTTGGTTTGTGA
>JANHFO010001892.1:229928-241442 GCA_032468095.1 Pareas carinatus | reverse complement strand
ATTTCAGTGAGAGGCAAAACTGTAAGTAGGTCTTATTTTTGGAGGATGTCTTACTTTCGGGGAAACAGGGTAGTACTGGCTTTTTCTTGCTGTCCCATCAGATCTTTTAGCAGTAGACTGATTTTCCTAACAGATCCTAACATGAAGAGAGATTATCTGGTTGAGCCTCAAAGTTGGTAATAGTAGTTCAAACTATTAAAAAAATCAAGCCCTTGGACCCCCGTTTGCTTATGTGTTGCTTTTGTGAACAGAGGCATTTGTTGCAATGCTTTAACAGTGTCAGCATCCCCATTTAACAAACTACACCCCTCCCGCCCCATCCGCAACACCACATTGGTTATAACTTCGGTTTACATTGTTACTTAGAGCACATTTCGTTTCCACTGATGTGAATCAATAGTAACACTCACTTGATAATTTATGTACACAAGCACAAGAACCTTAACATCCATGAGTCCGGTGTACAACTTAATGATCAAACTGGTTGTAAAGGAACAGCATCCCTAGCAGTTCTACATCAGGCAGAATGGTTGCCTAGAAATGTCCCTCTAAAACGGATGTTTTCCCATCGGTCTTGATCATCCGCAGGTAGTAAAAGCAGCATCCATACTGTTGCCATCCGTGATAAAATAAAACCACACTTTAAAAAACTGCCTTTAACAGAAGGGGTCGAATTCTTTAAAATGGCAGAATTCAAACCAAAAAAAAGAGAAAATTGCTCATAACAACCAAACTAGCAGGTGTCCTATTTAATCGTTCCAGTTTATTGATCACTTCTCTCAAGAGGGCTCCGTGTTCAGTTATATACTCTTCTTTTGAGGAGGGCTCAGTTTTCTCATCCCTCTTATCCGAGTTAGAAGTTCTTTGATGAAATCCTAAAAAAAAATAAGGGGGGGGGAGGGAAATCACTGATTAAAAATAAGAGTAAGCATGTTCAAGATGCAACTCATCTCCACCCTCCACTGTTCTTACATATCAAATGCAGGTAGTCCTCGGTTTATGACCGCCATTGAACTTCAAATTCCTGTTGCCAAGTGAGGCATATTTGTTAAGTACATTTTGCCCCATTTTACAACCTTTCTTGCCACAGTTGTTAAGTGAATCACTGCAGTTCTTAAGTTACGAACACAGTTGTTAAGTGAAGCTGGCTTCCCCAGGGACTTTTTGCTTGTCAGAATGTCCCAGAAGGTGGTCATGTGACCCTGGGACACTGCAACGGTCACAAATATGAGTCAGCTGTCAAGTGCCTAAATCTTGATCACATGATCATGGAGATACTGCAATGGTCATAAGTCACTTCTTTCAATGCTGTTGTAACTTTGAACGGTCACTAAATGAACTGCTGTAAGTTAAGGGCTAGTTATATTAGCCATTCAATTCTCTTCAAAGGTTCCTATGTGAAAATGCTTCTGAATCAAGGTACATCCAATCAAATCACCGCTTTTGAATTCTAAAGAACTAAGGTCGTCGCCAGTTAAACCCTTTCTACTATGCCAGTGCACTTGCCTCATTCAGTTGCAGAGGATTGCTACCACCATAGCAAAGGGCAGGATTTCTCATGTAATCTTCTCTCAGCCCACTTGCCTTATCAGTTTAATCCTCATTCAGCATATTCTCCCCATTCTCGCTAAAAGGTAGATATGCTCAAATGAATGAAAATTCTTAATTCCTTTTCAGCAGGCAAAAGAATAGACTCCAATCCAGGAAACACAATTCATTGGTTCTTAAATCTAGGAAAATGATTCCCAATCTGGGTTCCAAAGTATAAAGGTTTTTTTTTAGCATGGACAAACTAATTAATATATGACCAAAGTGTCACACAAAAAACATTACATTTCGGAAGTTTTTTGCGCTATCATTTAAGATTTTATAAGATCTTAAGTAGAAACACCAAGCTCTTATTTAAATTTGATTTGTTGGTCATTTTCAGTCTCATAAAAGTTATTGTTTTGCGGGAAAGTAGTAAACCAAAAGCAACATTCTGACAATCAATCATTATCATCATCCAGGTACAAAATAATAGCCGACTGCAGATTGCTCATCTAGAGTGGCCCTTCATTGACGTGTTACATGATTGCTCCTGAATTGTCTAACGAATTACCTCACTCCATATGTTTCAAAGTTTAGTGTTCTTTTCTTCAGTCGTTTTTTGGGGGCGATTATTTCCATTTTTATTGCTTTTTGGAACATGTTTGCGTTTTTTTGTCTACAAAGGCTACAATTTCATGTTTTCCCAGTACGGAGGGCAGGCACTTCTTATGCAGAATTCAGTAATTCCATTTTGCAGGGAGGGAAGGTACACTGATTTTTTTTAAATTCATTATTTTGTTCTGCAAAATTAGTCTTCCACATTCCATAGCCCTGCTTGGACTATGTATATTTCCTTGTGGATTTAATGAAGATAGATATGAATGTGTGTTTTTTAGTTCCTTCAGCATTTTGGATGCTACTTAATTCAGCTATTGTCATATTGTATCTTGACTCCCAGCTACTATGTGGTTAATGTACCTATGGCTAATTATCCTGATCTTCGCTATGTATACAAATAGACTTTGATTTACAAATATTTGTTTAGTGCCCATTCAAAGTTACAACGATACTAAAAAATATGACTTAGGACCGTTTTTCACACTTACCAACATCGCAGCAACCCCACAATCAAAATTCAAAAATTTGATCAATTTTGATCCAAATTGAACGCTTGGCAACTGGCATGTATTTACGACAATTGCATTGTCCCCAGGTCATGTGATCACCTCTACTGGGGAACCTAGAGTCACTTAACTATGTTACTAACTTAACAACTGCAGTGATTCACTTAACAACTGTGGCAAGAAAGGTTGTAAAATGGGGCAAAACTCATTTAACAACCATCTTGCTTAACAATGGAAACTTTGGGTTCAATTGTAGTCATAATTCGAGGACTACCCGTATCCTATTACAATTCACAATGTATTTTTTAAAACCTTTTGCCACTTTCATTTCCAGATGAAATGTACAGGGAGAGGGAGGGAACAATGCCGTTATCTTCTAGAAATTTTTTGGTTGCTTTCCTGTGCTTTGTGTTCCATGTGACACCCCAGTGAACGACCAACCATGTGAGCTATGTAGAGTTATCTGAGCTCTATTCTGTACTTGCTTGGTGATGACAACTTCATTAGTGTCAAAACAATGAGTTTTTATGCATATTCTTGGACTGTTGTATGCCACTCAGAGTCACTTTCTGTGAGAATGGCAGCCATATAATTGGCCTATAAGGGTTTCATTGACAGTCTTCAGCTTACAAGCTGGCTTTCAAATTCATCTATGACAATACAGTGGTCTGCATAAGGTCTAGAGCAATGATGGTGAGCCAATGGCACGTATGCCGCAGTGAGCACACAGGGCTCTCTCTGCTGGTGCACGAGCCAAGTCGCCCCAGCATCACCCCAGAGCTGAGCACGCTCAGAAAGGAGTAGCGGCGCCAGGCGATGACATCACAAACCGAGACTCATTAGTCACGATTCATCGGAGCACTCGATGTCTAAAAGGTTAACCATCACTGGCCTAGAGAATACCCCCCAATACTAAGAAACATGCAGGAAAGATTGAAGTGAAGAGTAGAATCCATGTCAATCCTTTTTTTACCCTTCAAGGCTACATTATCTCACAGGTGCTTTTTTAAAAAAGACAACTGGACTGTTCTTTTTTTGTTTTTTTTCTGGAAGAAGACAACGTTTTGCTTTTCGTCCAAGAACTCTAAACCTCTTCAAAAAACAGTCCAGTTGTCTTTTGAAAAAATAAGCATCTTTGAGACAACTATGACCTGGATGATTGAGAATCTCCATAGACATTAAGGTTGCATTATTTCTACCACATACTGTATATAGAGAGGTAAGTTCAGATAAAATCAATTATTTCCTCCCAGTAACTTCTGAAGAATCAACAAGGTTACCTAATCTATGCATGTCAAAGCCTAAAAATGAAGTCCAAGCCTAATTTTAAAGAGGAAAGGGAAAAGAATCTGAGCAAGTTGGTAATTTTTGAAGAAATGTGAACTTTTGACATCTGAACCTACTTCCTGTTTCCAGCCAACTAGCCACTGTGGTGATGTATTTTAAAAACATGTGCATTGATCCCTATAATAAAAAGCTGACTTCCCCAATCCTAGGTTTCAACTGAATAAATCAGAAGGCACTAATGAACATTTTCTGCTCAAATATTAATGGCGCTTTCCTTAAAACGCCATCAATGAAATTTCATACTAGGCATAACTCTATTTTAGGCTGCTATCTGGAAAATGGAACTAAATATTTATTAATAGCATAAAGACATTCATTAGTTATAATAGCCAAACATTTCCTAGAGGCTTCTGATGCCAGGGACCTCTCTTTCCAGGCAATAAAGCTATTTTAAGTGCAAATGGATTGAGACTTCCAAATGCCCAGTAAAAGGTACGGTTGTAATACTTTTTAGAGCAAAATATCAATTGTTGAAACACTGTATTTTTTAGTCTGCTACTGAACTTTTATTTTGCCATTTCCTCATTTGGAAAATGCCTGGATGCTGTGAACAACTGGCTTGCAAAGAATACCTTCCTCAAGACTCACATGAACAGAAACTATTTTTAACTGTTGGCACTCACCAAGCTTACTCTTAAGATAAGGCAATCCTACACCCCCCAAAAAACAATTGCAGCATTCACTTTTTGTAAAGCAGAAATTCAACGTATGTGAACAACAAGAGAGAGAGATAACCTCTTGCATGTCAAAAAGCTGGTGTATTAATGAAAGCCACGGAGAAACAACCCAACAGCAGGGTGCTTGCTGGTGTGTGTGGGTGTAAAGCTGGTGTGTCAAGGGCTATGAAAGACATCCAAATGCTTTGCACTGATGCTACAAGCAGCTGTACAACACATTTAACTCACTAATCTTGAGTTGCCTTATATAGTATATCAGAGCTCTGATCCACTCTTACTGCCCACTTCAGCTTTCCTAAGTCACCAGTGTTGAATTCACATCAAAGGAGACTTTACCTCAGCTTTCCCTAAATGGTGCCCTGCAGATGTACTAGTTTTTAATTAAAAGTAATGAAAAATGTCATCCACCATATAGATGGCATCAGGTGAATAAGATTGCATGCAGCAGAAAGCTCTGGTGGCGCAGTGGTTAGAATGCAGTATTGCAGGCTAAGTCTGCATTCCACGGTCAGCAGTTCAATCTTCACTGGCTCAAGGCTGACTCAGTTTTCCATCTTTCTAAGGTCAGTAAAATGAGGACCCAGATTGTTGGGGGCAATAGGCTGACTGTGTAAACCGCTCAGAGAGTGCTATATAAAGCATTATGGAGCAGTATAAAGTCCAATCTATTGCCATTGCAACATTTCACCAAAAATTTAAAAAATAAGCTTGTAGGTCAAATCATACCCAAACGCAGAATGTATCAGAACCCTTCAGCATATCAGTGGTGCTACATAAGCTGCCCAAAAGCTGAACTATAAGCTATTATTATAGAGGAAGTTTTGCCTCAAGATTAACAGGCAAAGGTATTCAAAATATCCTACCATCCCGACAACTAAGAATATTGCTACTGTCCTTCTACTGAGAAAAAATTACTGCCTATAAAATCCTCAGCAGATTTAGCTCTTAAGCACTTTGGGGGAAAGGGATGACAAACATCCCATATTTTGCGACACGGGTTTATAGGACATAAGCAGTTGCTTATCTCAATGTAACTTTAACTGTAAGTTTTTTCTTCTCTGAATTCAGAAACCACAACAGGAAAAGTCATAGCCTGGGAATATCAGACTTGTTGCCAGGAGCACAAACATAGTTATATATATATATTTTAAAATAGCACATTTGTTTGTTTGATCAATATTTTTATTTGGCCACCCGTTTCTCAAATGCAGCTAACAAGGAAAAAGAATTTTTTTTTTAACATAGAGTACATTACAGCATAGATGCTAAAAAACACAAGTGAATTACCTCTGATAATCTGACTGTCTTTTCCAGGTCATAATATATAAATAAAGCCCCTGGATGATTCTGTGCATTATATTCCTGTAGCTGGAAGAAGCTTTCTAAACTTTGTTTTTGGAAGAACAAGATAATAATCTATTGAATCAGGAATTAAATTTCTTCCAACAAATCTTTCCCAATATCTAGGAAAAGACAGGGATTCATTTTGTGTATACATGATTATACACAATTATGCATTTTGATAGGATTACTATTATTTAATCTAAGGGTATGCTATTTTTTTTCCTTCTAGAACTGAAAGATAGAGCAGGTCCCAATGATATTCTCTAAGTGGGAAGAACTGGACTAAAGAGGGAGGGAGAGAATGTAGTATATGTATGTATTTCTATCTCCATATCAGCAGAAATCAACTGTTTCAAGGTCATCCCTATTGTCCACATACAGCTCTTATAATTACCCACCCTTCAATTATCACTCACAAGGTAAACTCTGAAAAAACTGCTGTATAAAAGAATTCTTGCAGAGAATAAGGATGAGGTTAGATGTAAGATTGGTGCCAATTTTTAATTCAGAAACACGCAATCAATAGTTTAACAAAATTAAAAAATAGTTTTCAAGGTCAAATGATGTAATAAATTCTAGGAACAGTCAATGCAGATAAATTGAATTCTTTGTAAATTGAATTCTATTTTTAATGGTAGGAAAATATTGAAATAATTCTCTAAAAGTTGTATGAATTTGCATTTAAATACGTGTGTGTGTGTGTGTGTTTTCCTTCAAGATGGTGAAATACTTTTTTCTTTCAACCCAAAATAAATGAAGTTTATATGCACTACCAAAGAATGCTACATCTGATATTAACTCTATAAGTTTGTGTGATTTGCATTTTTAATTTATAATTACATATAACAAACACTGAGAGTATTTGATTATCTGTGTTGATCAGGATAGTTGGCAAATATAACTGCTGCCTATACAGAAGACTGTCACGTTTTTACATGTAAAATAACATAAAATTCGTTTACCTCTGTAGGTTTGTAGCAATCTACAAGCGCTTCCTAGAAGTACAATAATAAAAGCATCAATTATCTTTCATTCCTCTTTCACATATATAACAACTGAATACTTCTGGATAGCTCTCACATCTCTTTCAAAAGAAGCATATGCAAAACAGGCTTCTCTGATGGGTATGAAAGTCAAGCATCAATCAAAAGCTTAATTCTTTGACCCATACTTTAGTAACTTTTTCCTTGTCACTCAGAGTCATAGCAAAAGTATCACAAGTGAAGTACTTCCCATGTTAAAGTGTGCTATTTTTCTGATCAATAGAAATTGCCAGACAGTGGCACCTTCTCAGAAGCCCATACAGCAATGCCAGCAAATCAGGGGATGCTATTCATACCACAATTCATAGGTGTGGCAGAATTAATTTTATTCTTTATTATACTTTATTAGTCTGCCCTCCAAACATCATTGTATTAAAAGGATGTTCTAGAAGAGGGGTCCCTAATCCCCAACTCGTGGACCGCACTGGTTTGCGGCATGCCAGTCAACTGGTCCACGCAAACAAGTCAAGCCCCAGTTGTGGAATGCAGGCAGCACACAAAACCACACCCATTCTGGACCGTGGAAAAAACCTTTCTCCAGGGAACCAGTCCCTGATGCCCAAATGGTTGGGAGCCACTGTTCTAAAAGATATATAGTCTGAATTAACACAGGATTCTGCACCCAAATCCCTTAAAATCAAACTAACTTGTAATTTGAGGGTTCTTTCCTCTTCATTAGCAGCATCAAGAAGATCGTCAATATCAATTTCTACATCTGGCATCTCTTCTTCCTAAAAAAAGAGAAAGCTGGGTGAGAAATGCAACTGCAATTTAGCTGTATTTTTTACTTCCATTTTAGCCAACTCCCAAAATTGAATGGCAGTTCATTCATTCCCTCTAGTGTACTCACACACACTCTTTAAATCCATATTCCTGACATTTGGCACTGGGCCAGGCTGGATGTGTAGCCAGCTGGTCACTCCTCTGCATATAAAAGAGGAGCAGGTGCTTAGCCCAGCATTTTTTTAAACAGTAACATGAGCTCTCTGGGCAGAGACCTGGGACGTGCTATTTATCCTCTATTACTCCCATGTCAATTAGGCCAAAAGCTGGAAATTTGCACTTGAGCTTTGCAAAGTAGATGTCACCCATTAAAACTTGTATTGTGGGAATCTCTCTTTTGTTTATCCTGAGAAATCCAAGAGCAGTTTGTCAGCCTTCCAGGTAAAGTAGAAAGGAAACAAAACTAGATGAACTAATTCTGCTTTATTATTGCAAAACTACATTGACAGAATTCTTACATGTCTAAAGGTACAAACGTCCCTGCCACTTACAACTGTCTACTCAATAAGGGTCAATTCTACCTACGGTTTTTTTCTCTGACTATTAAGCCCTTGGGGGCTCCTCCCTCCTTTGTCTGATTGTTTCCTAGACAGTCTCTCATTCCCCAAGGTCATTCACACATTCCATTACACAGTTCTGAAAGCTACACCACCACTGCCAAGCAATTGCAATGGTGCACATGGAAAGAGGTAGAATGGCAACCTACTTAGGAGAGCAAAGTGCTTCTCTCTCCCCTCCCCAAGAGGACTGTGTCAGCTTCAGGAAAAATAAGTTACCTCCTATAATTGTGTTCAGTATAATCAAGGGGGAATGAGATCTTGGGTGGAATTAAGCTGCTCTTAAAATAGAATCATACAGAATGTGTAGTCCAAGCACATTGCTGAAACAGATTCTATCGTTCCATTATAGAAGTAGAAGACATTGAGTGAGAAAAGCAATAACATTTAACTCTTTGGTGCACACACTGCTAGAACAAGGCCAAGAAAGCCAAACAAAACCTCGTTCCATTGTAGCAATAAAAAAATAAATAATTTTCAGGTTGCCAACAATTGTGGGAACCAGTTCTTAGATTAATCTGATTTCTCCATGAATCTTCCAAGTTAACTTATTTTAACAAAGTTTATTTTAGCATGATTCTGCTTTTTAAAAATATGTAAGTAATAATAAGTACTTCCATTAAATTGCTGATTCAAGGTCCTCCTGGAGTTCCAAGTAACTCAGAAACGTGTCAGAAATATTTGTACTATGCTTTTTCTGAAACTGATATGCCCAGGGACCAACTTCAAACACAAGCCGATTCAATTTATAGCATATGAACAATTTTGAGAAAACATGTTGTAAAGTTTGTCAGGATAGATTAGAAGTGGACCAAAAATAAATAAAGAGGATGCTTAAATTTTGCAACATGCAGGATTATATAACAGCAACACCAATTTAATAGCAAGAAGGTCACTAGAAGTTGCTGTAGATCACACTATTCAAGACCAAACTATCTAAGTCACTATATTATGATGTCTCTTGCCTCCTGATCAAGTGTCACTTTCCTTAAGAGCTGTCTACTGAATTGCAAAAGCTGCAGTAGAAAAGAGATAACTGACCTCGCCTGTTGTCAAACGGACTGAATAAATATACAAATATATAAACATTTCTATGAGGGATTGCAAACTTTATGTCATGAAAAAAATCACCATATCTCCCATTGAAAGAGATGAATGTACGACTAGCCAGAAAGCAGTCATCTTCTGCAAAATGAGAAGCTCCAGTCCATTCTAGGATCCTGACACTGCAGGTGAACACTTGCAGTTCTATATGTACTATGCAATTCTAAGTTATGGTCTGTTTCAATCCTGCATCTGAGGTAAATGTAGAGATTCTTCTAGAACACCCTTAACAGAAGACAGACATTTTCAAAGTTCTCTCTGCTGAGGAAGTAATACTTAGCAACCATTATCCAATCCATCAAATTGTGAGAAAGGTTCTGCTGGTAAGAATCCTGATTTTAATTGTGACCATTTCTTTGTACCTCTGCAAAGAATCTACCAGGGCAACATTATAACTTTGGTGGGCTCTAACCACTTTCACTTTTGTGAGCCCCTCTCTCCTTAAAAATAATATTAAAATTATTATTTAATTATAAAATTAAAACTATATTTCATATTATATTTTAATCATATTTTACAGAAAAATAGAGAATAGTATATATGAGCATTATTTTGTGATCATTATCAGTTCTTGCTCATTAATTATGATGTCTCTTACATATAATAATAATAATAATAATTTTATTTCTATCCCGCCCTTCTTCCGAAGGACACAGGGTGGCTTACAGGCAATTAAAATACATAATATATACAATTAAAACAGAATTAAAAGAAATTAAATAAGGTCTGAAAATTTAAAGTTAAAAAAGGGGAGCAATAAAATTATTTCCCGTCAATTAAAATTGTATTTAAACGTAGGAGGACAAGCTGCGGCTATCCCAAGCCCGCTTGATGGAACAAATGGGTCTTCAGGGCACGGCGGAAGGTCCAAAGGTCTGTAATTGATCGAATAGCAGGGGGGAGGTCGTTCCAGAGGGTGGGTGCCGCCACAGAGAAGGCTCTCCCCCTGGGGGTCACCGGCCAACAGTGTTTGGCTGACGGCACCCTGAGGAGGCCCACTCTGTGGGAGCGTACAGGACGGTGGGAGGTATCAGTGGGTCGAATGCGGTCCTGCAGATAACTGGGCCATACTAGGGCTTATTTTCCGGCTAGGTGTTATTTTCAGGAAAACAGGGCATTAAGGGTACCAGCAGAGGCCTCTGCAACAGCAGTGAATGCAGCCTCACACCAATGTGATACAAGGTCCACCTCTATTGTTTATGTTTGGTGACATTCCCGGAGAAGCAGCGGCCCTTATAGGTGATGAATCACTTTTCAAAAAAGGGTCACTGGGCTGGAACAAGAGTGGCCCCTGAATGCCCTCCATTTACCTCTTCTGATGTCTTACCATGTGTTCAAGCTGCTCCATGACACATTCAACAATTTCTGTTTTGCTCTCTAGCAGTTCAGGGGCAAATTTCTCATTCATCCAAGCCTGGAGAATAATAGCAGGAAACGGGCATCACGGTTACCATCTGAAATCTTTTCCTGGTCCTCACAATCCTCTGAACCTGCCTCTCTCCAACTTCTGAGAGTTTGATCTCTGGGCACGTTAGGTAACTGTCCTGCAGCAGGACCCCAAGTACATGTACGCACAAGCAATCTTCTCTAGTTGGTTAAAAAGAAGCCATTGCAGATGTTACAAGTGTACTCGCTAATGTATGAATTATTCCATATATGGTCCATCTTCTAGTTCTTCTGGGAGATGAAGTCCACAAGCCTTAAAGGGACCAAGGTGGGAGACCTCTGCTCTAGAGCCCCAGATTGGGGACTGATGCAACTGGGAACTGCTTGATTCTCGACCATTTCTCCCTGCATCCTTCAGCTCGTTCCCAAGGCTGGAACGTCTCGGCACCCTTCCCCCAAAAACCAGAAAGAGCGACGGTGGGAAAGATTTGGGGCTCAATCTAAAACGTGGCTTCTCGAACCACAGCGCACAAAACGGAAACCATCAACAAGCTCAGCTCAGGGCAATGGCCGGCCAGCTGCACTCACCCTGCTTAATCCGATATTATTATTATCTTCC